>JAPKLY010001053.1:7433-65889 GCA_026898435.1 Prunella vulgaris
AATCTTCCTTCTTGATTCCCATAAATCTTCGCGATCCACAATCAATGAAGTTTATCCCCTTGATTGATTTATCTACTATTCTGGGAATGTTCCTTCTCGTGTCGCAAGTCAACCCTTAAAATGATTCCGAAAAATCTGGACGAGGCACAAGACTCCAGCAGATCTGTCTCCTCAGCTGGTGTACGGTCTACTGGTAGTTGGACCTCAGCTGATGTGCAGGTCTGCTGATGTGCACCTCAGCTGATTTTCTGGATGTCGTCTTGAGTTTCTTGATCCTTGGTCCTTGTCTTGTCTGCGACGTGCTCAGCTGATCAACTGATCTTCTAATATCAGCTGATCTGCCTCTTCTGATAATCTCCTCTTGATACTCCAGTGTCAGCTACTCTGATCTTCTGTCTTATAGAAATGGCTAAGTCCTCAAGGCCTCAGCTGGTCTTCTTCTCTATGAATGCTTCGGATCTTCTAGGCAGCAAGGTTGATTCCCCCTTACTAGAACCTATCCAATCCTAACTACTCATCAGCTGACTAACAGGTTCAGCTGGTCCTATTACAAGCTGATTGGTTTATCATATCATCAAAACATCTAACTAGAATATCCTAACAAATTCCCCCTTTTTGATGATATCAAAACCAACTCAGCTGATCTCAAAGAATAATTATATTAAACCAAGATCAACATAGGACAGAAAAGAAGATCTTTAGATAAGATCTTTCAAACAGAGAGTAAAGAGCAGCTGACAACAAGAAGTTGTCTGGAAACGTAAACTTCATTAAACAGAACAAGTAGTTCCAAAAGATGATAACCTGACCTCAGCTGACTCAGCTAGTCTATTACATTATCAACTGCTTCCTGTTGTCCATAGGTACTTGCATCCAGTCGAGGAACCTCTTCTCTATCTCCTTCAGAGCAGCAACAGAGGTATCTGGAAGATCTGGAAAGAAGCAAGTCACCATCTGCAACCATATCTTCCTGATTTCTATCCAGTCAATCTTCCCACTATCATCAGTTGTTGTAGGAAAATACTCTATCTCAGGCAACTCCGGCTGAACATCCACTTTGAGCATCACTTCAGTGATTTCCTTAAAGAAGATTGGAAACGTCTCCTTTAGCCAATCTCTGAACTCTGCATTCTTATCCCTTTCTCCTCTGGTGTCTTCTCCTCTGAGAACATAGAAGTGGATTATGAGCCTTGCCTTTATAGTCCTCCAGAGATCAATAAGCTCGGCTGGCAGGTCCTTGCAAAACTAATCAATTGGTCCGTCAACCAAAGGTTCATTGGGATCACGTTCGTACTTTCCAGCCTTTGACTTGCTACCCTGGGAACTCATCTTCCCTTGTTTCTTCAACTTCCTCTGATAGTGTCTCTCCAGCTCATCATTCATCTCCCGCTCATGCCTCTTGTTCCTCTCTTCTGGAGTCTCCTTCTCGGATAGCTGCAGTTCTTTGGCAAGCTTCTCATCAAGCTCAGCGTTCATGACACGCTTCTTCTTCTCTCTTTCCTCAGCTATCACCTCTAGTCTTTGCAGAGCCTCAGCCATTCTCTGATCTCTTAACACCTGAGCTCTCTGCTGTGCCTGATTTCGAGTATTGACATACTCTTCTACATTCTGAATCCTGGCTGACAGAACTCCACTGTTTTCCATTATCAGCACCTTCAAGGATTCCGTCTCGGCCTTCAACGAGGCAGTATCAGCTTGCAGAGCAGCGATATCAGCTGAGTTCTTTTCTTCTCCCTTTTTGAAATCATCAATAGCAGATGAAGAGGGTAGAGAGGTAGGAAGCTTATCAACAGTAGCTTTAAGGTCCTCCTGACCATCTTTGCACTCGGCAACTTGTCTTTCCAGATTTTTAGTCATCAGCCTGATCCTATCAGATTCAGCAGAGAGAGAGGCAGAAGCATCATCGAGGAATGCCTTATCAGTATCTTTGAAACTTTGGCGAGTGTGGACAAGCTCCTTCCTGGTGACATACAAGTTATCCTCAAGAGCATCTTGCAGCTTGTTCCGATGGTCCAGCAACACTTGGTGGACATGCTGTTCAATCAGCGAGGGGGAAACAGACTTGGCAGCCAATAGAGTGGCTTTGACTTCCCTGATATGATCATCAAAATAATCTTTTAATCTATCAAGAATATCAGGAGTCACCTGATCAGCCGGGTTGATTTCGTAGTTTGCTGCTGGAGGAATAAATTCTGATTTCGCTGTTTTTGGGCAATCCAGCGCAACCCCATCCTAAAGCAGCAAAGCACGTGCAACCTTCCGAAGACCTTCGGGTGTGGTCAGCTGAGATGGTGCCTTAACCTCCAAGGCATCCATCAGAATCTCTTCCCACTCAGTGAAGACAGCTTCACCCATTTCCTTCACTAATTCCAGAAGAAATGTAATGGGACCTTCTCTCGCCTGAGCCCAGGCTAGACCATCAGCCAGCAGGTCTTGGTAAGCTGGGTAAGGGTTGAGTTCTGGGATATATAGGGCAAGATGGGCTAGGGTAGTGATGATCATCCCTTGTTCAAGAGGCCCTTTTGAACGAAGGTGAGATAAGCGAGCTTGTTGGGCCATTTCTGTGGGGGAGTTGGGGGTTTCTAGGTCAATGGGTTCAGGGTGAGAGGGTTGAGGATCAACTGAAGGCTCACCAGAGGCAGCTATCTCCTCTGGTTCATTGCCAGCTGGGGTTTGTGAAGGTGAGGGATCTGCTGGGGGTGTAGAGTGTGTAGAAGTTTGGGATTTTGGGGATTCATGGGGTGATGGGGAATGTGAAGAAATGTGTGGGGGGTCAGATGAGGGAGTAGGTTGAGCTGACCTGATAGGTTGGGCTTCAAGTGGTGTGTCTGCTGAAGGAGCCTCTTGAGAAAACTAAACAACCTCTATCTCAGCAACCGATGGCTCAGCTGACTCCTCCTCTTCTTCACCAGAATCAGAAGCTGACTTTTCCTCTGAATATTCCTCCTCTTCTGACTCCTCTTCTGCATCAGAGGGCTCATCTACCAGCAGAGTAGATATTTCGGCTGAAGACTTCTTCTTTAGGCTGCTCAAAGGAGCAGTATCATCTTCATCATCAGAGTCAAAGGAAAGTTTCTTTTGAACAGGTGTAACATCCCTCTTGGCCTTCTTTCTTCTCTCAACCCTAGCAGCGGGCTCAGCAGCCTTTCTCTTCTGCTTCTTCCTGGCACCAGCAGAAGGACCCTGAACAGCTGATGCTGGATCAGCTATAGAATCTGAATCAGCAGGTCCAATGACATCCAAATTGCTTCCCCTAAGGAACTTGGTATGGTTGTAGTCGAGAATCCATTCACCATCCCACTCGTGCTCTGGCAGAAGATGTCTCAAGATTATGGTAATCTTGGTAGCCATAGAACATTTGGATTTCAGCCTGTAAATCTGCTGACCATTCACAATTTCAGCAACACATGCGAGCCACACTTAGGCGAAGTTTGGTCACAGCATCCAAACTTCCCTGATCTGCTAGAATAACTTTGGTCTTAAATCCTTTTAATTAGTGCAGCAAGTAGGAAAAATTAAATAAAGCAAATAAAAACACAAGATTTATAGTGGTTCGGACCAACTGTCCTACATCCACTCTCCTCAATCCAACTTGGAGTTGAGGGGCTCTCTTACTTACTAACTTCCTTACAACTTTCAAGAGAAAACTCTCTTACAACTCTTGTTAGTGCACACTTGCATCTAACTTCTAGACTTCTACAAAGTCTTTACAAATGATAAATAAATATGTAGGCTTGCGTGAGTACGAAGAGAATTGTGCAGCGATTCTGCTAGTTGATCGTGTGTAAAACTATATAAATCTTCTCCATGGTACTCATATTTATAGGTAACAAAAACTAGCCGTTAGAGTTGACTAGAATTTGAAATCCCTATAAATATATAATCAATCAATCAAAGTGATTGATTGATTCTTAATCTCCAAATTGATATCTTTCCATCTTTGATTGATTGATTCTTGATCTCCAGATTGATATCTTTCCATCTTGGCTTTGATCTTTGTTGATGTTGAAAAATGTTATGCAATGTGTTGCCATCATTTTAGACAACATTAGAATTCGCCCTTTCTACTAACTTTCCTAATGATTTTTTCCATGTTATATTATTTGTCTAGGCATGGAAGTGGAAGACGTGAAGGTCCCAGAAGGTTCTAGAACGTCAAGCGGTTCCATTGCTTGAGTAGAGAGATATCCACTAACTTGGAAGTTATCATTATGGGCTGTTAATTTGAAGCCCAGTACTTGGCTTCATTATGGAGTGGAGAGCTCATTATCTACATCTATAAATAGAGCACCACTTCATCATTTCAAAGTATGACCGAAAAGTATAATTCAGAGTTGAACAGATCATGTGTCATTCACTAGATTCTAGGTTATACACGGTTCATCAGAATGTTGGGAACATTAGTCTCGGCATTGTTCACAACATTCATTGTTTGATCTAACAATCCGTTCGGCTGAACGTAGACGTGTTAGGTTTTGTTTAGGTCTATTCTTATAGGTCTTGTTTAGATCCTTGTGTGATCTTGTGTAGGTCTTGCGCGACCTTGAATTTTGGTTTCTTGTGTAAACCTTGTATTTGTGTCACTACAAGTTATAGTGAAGTTTCTCTGCTAGTGAGGCAGCATAGTCTATACATTTTGTATAGCCTATGAAAATTTTGATATCCCTTTGCAAAACTGTGCGTTTAAGTCTTCCGCTGTGTAGTGTTGTCATTTATGTTGTCGACATTTTTTAACAACACTTCTCTAAAACATTTACAATCACACGCACCAACACTGTCACGTGGTATCAGAGCCACAAACTAGACACATTTAGTTTAAGATCCTTTGTTTGTGTATTTTTGCAATGGAATATCCATTAATTCCCGCACTGAAACCTCCTATCTTAGATGGATCCAATTATTCATATTGGAAACCAAAGATGAGGATGTATATCAAGTCTCCTGATGAAAGAGCAAGGAGGAGTGTACTATATGGTTGGACTCAGCCTCTACTTCCAGCCGATGATGATAATGAAGCCCGTGTCAAATGAGAAATTGATTGGACAAATGATGAGGTAATGGTTGCTAACTACAATTCGAAAGCCCTTAATACAATATTTACATAAACTGATGTATCTATGTTTAAGATCATTTTGAATTGTGTGTCAGCAAAAGATGCTTGGGACCGTTTCCAAGAACATTGCGAAGGTTCTGAGAGTGTTCGTAGAACTAAGCTTAGAATGTTAGGTAAAATTTTTGAAAATCTTAAAATGAAAGACGATGAGGATATATCTTCGTATAGTGAAAGGATCACTGAGATTTCTAATGAATCACATTCATTGGGTGAACCTATCTCTAATACAAGATTAGTCCATAAGGTTTTAAGAACCGTACCAAAACATTTTGATGCTAAAATTTGTGCTATTGAAGAAGCCAAAAACACTGATCTTATAAGTCTTAATGAATTGATTAGTATTTTAAAAACTTAAGAGATGAATTTTAAGCAAAGAGATGAAGTTAATTCTGATAAAAAGGTTGTTGCTTTGAAAAATGATGCTTCTAGTTCTATAACATTTCTTTTGTTACTGAAGTTGATTCGGATGATGAATGTTCTGAAATATGTTCCGACACTTCCGACAACATTTCTTTATTAACCAAGAAGTTCAATTCATTTTTGAAAAATAGAGCTAATAGGTTAAAAGCAAATGTTCAGAATAGGAATCAAGGTACTTCTACTCCTAAAATGTTTGAAAAGAAAGAAAGTTTTGATAGATCAAAACAATTTAATAGGAGTAATAAACCTAAATTTGATCCCGAGTATAGAAAGAATGTTAGGTGTGATGCATGTACTGGATATGTTCATTATGCTAATGAATGTGCTAACACCTTGATTAGAAAGAAATTGAATTTTAATACTACCTTGAGTGATGATTCTGATAATGAACCTGACATTGAGAAAAATGATGAATTTACTTTCTCTGCTAGAATTCTTTTTGATGATACAAATGATGATTTACTGGACGATATTGAGTCTGATGTTGAAACAAATGTGCCAACATTTGTGACAACATCAAATAATAAATATACAGATGAAAGTTGTCTAATGAGTTATTTTTCACTGATGAATATTTCAGGTGAAGAACATGTTGATATTCAACAAATCATCAAAGAGAATGATGACTTAAAGCATTCAGTAGCAAAGTTGGAAGTATTGCTTACTAGAAAAGATCTAGAAATATGCAAGTTGAAAAAATAACTAGAAAGCACAACCTTAAGCTTCAAAAAGTTTACCAACGGTGCAGAAAAATTACAAGATGCATTGATAATTTAGAATGTAGGTAAAGAAGGTATTGGGTATGATTCTAACTCTACAAAAATCGTGCAAAATGATATGCCCATAAAATTTGTTAAGGCAAGAGATAGTAAATCTGTTACTTCTCATTCTAGAGATTTTGTATGTCATTTTTGTCATGAGAAGGGTCATATTCGTCCTTACTGTTTTAAATACAAGGAATCTAAAATGTCTTGTAATATGTTACCTGGTAAAGCACAACATATTCAACAACATGATCATGAAAAGGTCAGCGAGTCTGATATGAAATGTAATGTTGTTTATACCTCCTTAAAAGCATGCATTCCTGGTCTATGGTATTTTGATAGTGGATGTTCTAGACATATGACTAGTGATATTAAATTTCTTACAAATTATAAAATGCATGATGGTGGAAATATTACCTATGGAGGTGGTTCAAAAGGAAAAATAATTGGTAAATGTACCTTGAATGTTCATGGTTTTCCAAAGTTAACCAATGTGTTGCATGTTGATGGTTTACGTGCTAATTTGATTAGTATAAGTCAATTATGTGATGATGATTTGCATGTTAAATTTGATAAAAATTCATGCTATGTGCTCAATAATGATGATGAGTGTCTTATGATTGGTAATAGTTATGTAGACAATTGTTATTTGATTGAATCGAATGAAACGTGCAATAGTGTGAAATTAGATGAAAATAATCTTTGGCATCAAAAACTTGGTCATACTAATTATAGATGCATTCATGATTTGATTAGACTTGATGCTGTTAAAGGTCTCCCTTCTTTAAAGTTAGACAAAACCAAGGTTTGTGATGCATGTCAAAAGGGTAAGCAAATCAAAGTGTCACATAAAATGTTGGCACACTGTTCGACAATACATTGTTTTGAACTTTTACATATGGACTTGATGGGTCCTATGGAAACTGAGAGTATTGGTGGGAAAAAGTATTCTTTTGTTATTGTTGATGATTACTCTAGATACACATGGGTAGAATTTTAAAAGACAAATCAGAAACTTTTAATGCTTTTAAAATTCTTTATAAAAGATTCAAGACTGTTTTCAATACTAAAGTAAAGAGAATTAGGTCTGATCATGGTAGGGAATTTCAAAATGCTTTGTTTACTGAATTTTGTGAAAATAAGGGTATCATGTAAGAGTTTTCTTTACCAAAAACCCCACAACAAAATGGAATTGCGGAAAGAAAGAATATGACTTTGCAAGAAATGGTTAGGGTTTTGCTTTTATCAAAACACATATCTAAAAGGTTTTGGGTTGAAGCTTTAAATACTTCTTGTCATATTACTAATAGAGTCTATCTTAGAACTAATTCCAAAATAACCCCATATGAGATCCTTAACAAAAAGAAACCAAATGTGAAGTATTTTCATGTTTTTGGTTGTGTTTGCTACATTTTGAATGATAGGGATCAATTGCATAAGTTTGATTCAAAAAGTGATAAAGGGTTCTTCTTAGGCTATTCTAGAAATAGTAATGCCTATAGAATCTACAATTTGAAAACTGACACTGTGCAAGAATCAGTTAATGTTGTGTTTGATGATGATAATAGTCTTGCAGGAACAAATTTTGAAGAGGATATTACTGATTTGGTTGAAATTTCAAAACCTATAGATTCTGACCAAAATAGAAATGTTGCTCATAAGGTGCCAGCATCTGAGACAACATCAACTAAAAAGTCAGAACCTATAGAGTATCCAAATATTATTGATAAAACTCCGTCTTCACGCATACTGAAAAATCATCCATCAAATCAAATCATTGGAGAACAATACTCTGGAGTTCAAACAAGAGGGAAGATGAGCATAAGTAATGTGGTAAGATCCATATGCATGTCTTCTAAATGCAATCTTGTGAACCATGAATGTTACCATTCTTTAGTTGAGCCTAAAAATGTTGATGAAGCATTAAAATATGAGAATTGGGTAAATGACATGCATGAGGAATTAAATCAATTTGAGCATAATGAAGTATGGACTTTAGTTCCTAGACCCGAAAATATTAATGTGATTGGAACTAAATGGATATACCAGAATAAAATTGATGAATCTGGCAATATTGTTAGGAATAAGGCTAGATTAGTTGCTCAAGGCTATACTCAAGTTGAGGGAATTGACTTTGATGAAACATTTGCACCGGTAGCTAGAATTGAGTCTATAAGACTATTACTTGCAATTGCATGTTTCATTAATATTAAATTGCATCAAATGGATGTTAAAGCTGCTTTCTTAAATGGCATTTTAAATGAAGAAGCATATGTTGAGCAACCTAAAGGATTTGAAAATTCAGATTTTCCTAACCAAGTTTTTAAATTACAAAAGGCTTTATATAGTCTTAAACAAGCGCCTAGAGCTTGGTATAGTAGGTTAACTGATTTTCTTATTCAAATTGGTTTTGTAAGAGGAGAAGCTGATAGAACTTTATTCATCAAGCATGTTAATTCTAAAATTTTGATTGCACAAATATATGTTGATGACATTGTTTTTGGTTCTACATGTGATTATATGTTGAAAGACTTTGTGAATGAAATGACATCAACATTTGAAATGTCCATGGTTGGTGATTTGAATTACTTTCTAGGTTTTCAAATCAAACAACTTAAAGATGGAATTTTCTTTTCACAAAGTAAATATGCAAAGAATTTGGTTAAAAGATTTGGTTTAGAAAGTGCTAAACACATGAAAACTCATATTGGATCATCTAAAAAATTGTCTAAAGATAATGTTGGCAAAAATGTTGACCCAACATTATATAGATCAATGATAGGAAGTCTTTTATACCTAACTGCTAGTAGACCGGACATTATGTTTAGTGTATGTTTATGTGCAAGATACCAAGCTGATCCAAAAGAGTCACATTTAAATGCCGTCAAAAGGATTATCAAATATGTTGCCGGCACATGTGATCTTGGTATTTGGTATAGCAAAGATACTAACAATTCCTTGCTAGGTTATAGTGATGCTGATTGGGTAGGTGATAGTGATGATAGAAAGAGCACGAGTGGAGGTTGTTTTTTCATGGGAAACAACTTAATCTCATGGCATAGCAAGAAGCAAAATTGTGTTTCTCTATCCACGACCGAGTCAGAATATATTGCAACAGGGAGTTGTTGTACTCAATTACTTTGGTTAAGAAAAATGTTTGATGATTATGGTTTAAATTGTGAAATGCTCACTGTTATGTGTGATAACACTAGTGCAATTAATATCTCAAAAAATCCTGTGCAACATTCATTAACTAAGCATATTAGTATAAGGCATCATTTTATTCGAGATCTTGTAGAGAAAGAAATTGTGAAGTTAGAATATATTTCTACTGAAAAACAACTTGCAGACATTTTTACAAAAGCCCTTGATGACCAAAGATTTTCATCTCTTAAGAAATCTCTTAGTCTATGCACTATTAATTAAATTTATGACGAGTGTTGTAGCAAATGGTGACAGCATTTGTGACAATATTTTTTTAGTTCTCATAATTTTGACTAAGTATATTTATATTTCAGTTACTTTATAACTTGATTAGATTTGTTATTATTTTCGTACATACATGTTGGAACATTTTGAAAGTCCTGGACACACATCTCTTAAATGCCTTTTAAAATATTCACTAAAAGATGCTAAATCACTAAGTAAATATGGGACACGGAGCTCACAACTGCGTTGTTCTCTTTTAAAAGGTGATAAAAATTGCATCAATTTGTTCATAATCCATTGAGTAACTATGGGACACGGAGTTGACTACTACGATGCTCTCTTTTGAAAAGATGGATCAATATGAACTAAAATAGTGTTTTATAAAATAAATTGGGGCAACACTAATGAAGTAAATTCATGTAAAATCCGTGTTGAGATGTGTGTGTGCCGACATATTTGACAACATTTGTTAGGGCACAAAAATTTGACTAAGTCTGTGATGGTTATTTATTTTCTGAATTTTAATTTTATTAAGTCTTAATTATGTGAATTAATTCTCTGAATTTATTTAATTAATTATGTGTTGTGTTATGGGTAGTTATTTAATTTTATTTCCAAAACTTCCCACTTCCTTATTTTTCGAAATGATGGGTGATTTTTTAAACCACCACATCATAATTATGGGTAGTTTTTTCTTCAAGCCGAAAAATTCAAAAATAACTTCCAATTCATATCTCTATAAATTAGATCTCATTTTTCATATCATTTTTGCCTTATATCAAATATTGTTTAAGTTAATTAAAGTGTTAGCATTATTTTTAGAAAATGTATTATTTGTACTCTTGTGTAGTATCACTTCATCTTCTTCATTTCATTTAGTTTAAAATTATTGTGTTGATTATTTTAATATTTTTTCTCTCTGAATTTGATTAGATGGCTACGCAAGGAGGCTCTACATCTTCACAATCATCACAGTCGAAATCAAAACCAACATCCCAAGAAATCCCTCTGCAAATTCTTGCTTCCATGGCTACCTCTTCTAAATCCCAGAATACTGCCGAAAATGCTGAGGCATCGACACCAACATCGCCGTCGATTACCATTGGCTCGATGGAGGTTCCCCTACCTGTTGCTCCTCAACCATTTACCTTCACAAATCCACTCTCAACCAAGCCGAAATGGCTCATTCTTCTTCCATTACACCTATTGTTGCTGAATCTTTCGAACCCACACCGAAAGAGCTTGAAACTTGTCCGATTGAAATCAAGCTTTCAGCAGACGCAACCATGGACGAGATGGTTGCCGCTTACAATCAACTCTGCCTTCAAATGACTATCCCTGTAATCGTTGTGGGGGAGAGTGTGATTGACTTAGATCCGGTAAAAAGAATGGCGCACCCTGAAGATTATGTCAAAAAGAGCTCAACAGAGAAAGAAACTGACTTGGACGGTGGGTCCGGCGACTCTGAAGGCTCCAGCGAATCTTTGCAACTGGGAGAGCGGCTCCAAAATGTTCGCGATCGTGGGCGTGGGAAGACTACCTTTCGTGGTGGTGAACGTAGGGTTTCCTACAGAACGATTGGGAGAAGGGTGAACTACTCTGAGAAGAGGCGCAAGGTACTTGATGATGGGATTGCTTCTAAGCCCATCAAAGTCTTTGGCTCGGATAAAGAGAAAGAAGACTGCCCTGTTCCAAGTGGGAACGATGAAAGCTCAGAGGAGACTGATTCAAGCATGAATATTCCTTTGAATCAGTACATAGCAAAGAAAAGATCATCAAGAAAGGAGAAAGAAAAAGAAAAGGTTATTCTGAACGATGTTCCCAAAAATGTTGCTGAAGATGTTGCCTCTCCGAAAGCAACATCAGGGTCTGAAAACTTAGAAGATGATGAGCAACATACTGAACAACACTCAGATTCATCTTCTCAAAATGAGAAGATTCAGGTACATTCTAACTCTGGTAATGATGATGATGATGCTAGTTCTGATAAGGATGAGGATTACTATAATGTTGATAGCAAGAGATTTAAAGAAATTAGATCTAGGCTGTTAATTACTGAGAAGTTGATCAAAGTTTCTGATTTTGAAAAACTTGGGATGGTCAGATACTTGGAGGATAGGATGTTGTTATACTCTGTGACATTTGCTAAACCATATTTTGTTGAGTGGATTTATGAGTTTTATGCCAACTTACATGCACATACTGGAAGGGAAAACTCTAAGTTCTATGGCAACACTTGGTTTAGGTATATGAGAATAATGTTAAATCCCAGGGTGATTAATGGTGCTCTGAAATCTGGTAATTGTGTTGAACCTGTAATTGAAGATATGAATGCTGTGATTTATGTGCTGACTGGTGGTTTGGTATCCACTTGGGTGAATAGGATTAGTGCTTCCAAGCTAACAAGTTTGTTCTCTATCCTGCATAAGTTGGTTGTATATAATTGGTTGCCTTCAACTAATACTACAATTTTGACAAAGGAGCAAGTTGTCCTTTTGTACAAAATTCATATTAAACAGTTTGATTTGGGGCAAACAATATTCAGAAATATGATGAGCTATACTGGTACTATCTCTGGGAAAGGGTTACTACCCTACCCATGTTTGATCTCTTTGTTGCTAGAAGATAAAGAATTTGATAGGATAGAGACTGAAACAATCAGCAGTTTTCAAGCAAGCTTCAGAATCTCGCACACCTTGCTCAGTGGACCACGAGTGATTGATGTTCCTTTACCCGGTGTAAATCCAGCCAACTCTCCTCAGAATCGACCTTCTACCTCAAATGCTACTGAACATGTTGGCAACATTAATGCCAACATGTCACTTGGAGGATCCATTCTTTTTGTCCAACTAACTCCCTCTTATGTTCTTGATCAAATTTCCTCTATGCAGACCACAATTGATAATTTTCTGGCAAATGTGGAGGACTTGAAAATTAGAAAAGCATTTTGGGAGAATCTCCTTTCCACTCCAACAGGGGGAGTAGCACCTGATGTTGATGCACGCACAAATTCTGGGGGAGTGCAGTTACAAGACATGGAGGTTGATGTAGATCCAGAAGAACCAGGAAATGAAGTTGTTGCTGACAGTGTTGTTCAAGATGATGCCAACATATTAAGGCAGGCTGTTACAGACACTGTTGCTGAGGTGGTTGCTGATGAGATTGGGGTCACACAACCTATTCCTAATGATATCCTGAGTCCAGTCAATGAAAGATTTGAGGATGCAGTTGAACATCAAGATGATGTTCAAAGTTGAGCTTGTGTGATGATGAAGTTCGAAGTATGGGGGAGTTTGTGCTGATCCTTGTGGATGCAGCTGTTGATCTCTATCTTCAGCCCTTCTCTTCTCCTTTACTTCATTTGAATTTTCATTATTATGCTTAGACTCTGATTTTATTTTAAATTTGTAATAGTTGATAACCTAAAAAACAGTTCTTAGATTAGGCTATTCTATTTCATGTTTTGCTAGGTCTAAAGCATTGTTTGTATGCTTTATGAACCTTTTCTTTTAGTTCTTTTAATATGCTTATAATTGTGTTTTGGTTTATGGTTATCCTTTTGGTCTATAAGCACCTTATGTTGTGCTTTATGTCCGGAAAACTTGTTTTGGTTGATAGTTAACCTTTTAGTCCATAAGCACCTTATGTTGTGCTTTATGTCCACAAAACTATCTTTTTACTTGCTTTATTTTATTTGGTTCGAATAAAATTTTTCATCACTTCGTTTGACGAAAATTTTATCATTTTGTCTACATAACTCTGATCAACTCTAATAAAATTTATTTGATTATGATCAACATCAGTGTGTTGTAGTAGAAAGGCCAAATTGGGGGAGATTGTTGATGTTGAAAAAATGTTATGCAATGTGTTGCCATCATTTTAGGCAACATCAGAATTCGCCATTTCTACTAACTTTCCTAATGATTTTTTCCATGTTATATTATTTTTCTAGGCATGGAATTTGAAGACGTGAAGGTCCCAGAAGGTTCTAGAACGTCAGGCGGTTTCATTGCTTGAGTAGAGAGATATCCACTAACTTGGAAGTTATCATTATGGGCAGTTAATTTGAAGCCCACTACTTGGCTTCATTATGGAGTGGATAGCTCATTATCTACGTCTATAAATAGAGCACCACTTCATCATTTCAAAGTATGACCGAAAATTATAATTCAGAGTTGAACGGATCATGTGTCATTCACTAGATTCTAGGTTATACACAGTTCATCAGAATGTTGGGAACATTAGTCTCGGCATTGTTCACGACATTCATTGTTTGATCTAACAATTCATTCGGCTGAACGTAGACGTGTTAGGTTTTGTTTAGGTCAATTCTTATAGGTCTTGTTTAGATCCTTGTGTGATCATGTGTAGGTCTTGCACGACCTTGAATTTTGGTTTCTTGTGTAAACCTTGTATTTGTGTCACTACAAGTTATAGTGAAGTTTCTCTGCTAGTGAGGCAGCATAGTCTATACATTTTGTATAGCCTATGAAAATTTTGATATCCCTTTGCAAAAGTGTGCGTTTAAGTCTTCCGCTGTGTAGTGTTGTCATTTATGTTGTCGACATTTTTTAACAACACTTCTCTAAAACATTTTCAATCACACGCACCAACACTGTCAATCTTCAATCTAATTTGACTTTATTGATTGCCTATGATTCTGGAAATCATCTGGCCGTTGCCGTGATCTTGTCCTCTTGACATGATTGACTTTCTGTAAATTGAACTTCAGACGACCTGGTCTGCTCCAGATGACCTGGTCTGCTGGTCTGCTCCAAATGACCTGGTTTGTGGGTCTGCTCCAGATGAGTTGGTCTGCTCCAGATGAGCTGGTCTGCTGGTCTGCTCCAGATGACCTAGTCTGCTGGTCTGCTCCAGATGACCTGACTCCGCTTAAGAAGACCTTACTCCGCTTAAGCAGACCTAACTCCGCTTGTTTTAATGTCATCAAAACATAAGGGATTTCCCAACAATTTCCCCCTTTTTGATGATATTAAAGCCCCAGGAAAGTTTAATCTTTCTCCAATCAGCTGGCTTGTCTAATCTCATCTGATGTTCCCTCTTACACAAATCTCAACTGATTTTCCACCTAAGTGTAGGCCTTCCCCCTTAATTGGGTAGATGTTTGCGTTTGGATCTATTCATCACACTCAGCTCATCTGATTTGATCATCTTTTCATCTGATGACAGCTTTTTATCTGATCTCCTGAGCTGGTGTGTACCTGAAAATAAAATCAGGCAATAGGTACCCTACTGGGTCCTGGAGGGTCAGGAGGCAGTTCTTTATGGATCCATAGGAATAGGTCATCCTTATGAGGCTTAGGAGACCTTATCCATCTCCCATATTTATCAACAAAGACAATCTCCTTCAGAGGGTTTCTCTTAGGAGGATGTCTTGGAACACCAGGTCTTGTGATCTGATTATAAGGGTACGTCCTGCTGGAGCCTTTGAATGACTCATAGACAACAGCCTTAGCTGATTGTGCAGGTTTGGGTGGTACTTTAAATGTAACCGAGGGTGGAGAAGGGTTCTGCTTGGACTTGCCCTTCTGGGATGGTCCAGGCTGATCACTCCTCATCTGATTTTTTCCTTTTTCCTTATTATCAGCTCCTTGAACCTGTGCCTTTTTCTTCCCTTTAGAGGACTTAGGGAAGCCAACACCTCTTTTATCATGCTCTTGTTGAGAGGAAGCAGCTATAGATGACATTGCATTATGTGCATTGGTCAGCTGATCCTCATTTTCTTTGGTCTGTGTATGCTGCTTGAAGTGTTCATCGAACTTAGCCTTTAATAGCTTGTGTTCCTCTTCCAACCCTAGATTTTCAGCCAGCAGCGTAGCTACCAACCGTTCCTGTTCCTCACATTTGACTCTTAAGTCTTCTGACTCTTGAGTCTGTGAAGAAGTGGGTTCAGCTGATAGATCAGCAGACTGACCTTTCTCGAGGGTCAGCTGAGAGACTTCAGCTTTTAGCCTTGAGTTCTCCTCTTCTAGTTTAGCACAGACTCCTAGAGAGGATTGGAGATCTAAGAGCAGCTTTTGCATCTCAGACTCCATAGAATTGGTAGAAGAGCAAGATGAGCTAACAGAGGGGGTTTTAGCTTCTACCTCTTCTGTGTCTGCCATGAGACAAAAATCCTCTGATGATAGTGAATCAGCAGTGGAGATGTATTCCTCAAAATCATGAATAATCTTGTTCATCTCCTCTTCAAAATTCACACCAAAGTTGTAAGACATGATTCCTGCAAAATGCGTTAGGAAAAATAACACACAAGGATTTTTCAAAAGGATTTGGATCTGCCCTGGTGACCACTAAAAACTTCTCAGGCTGTGGTCTTTAGGACCCACAGCTCTGATACCACTTTTTGGTCCCAAAGGCAGGTTTTGGAGTAAGAATACCCTGAGTCAAGTCTAGAAGGGGGGTTGAATAGACTTGAAGTGATTCAAAACCTTTTTCAAATTATTTTCGGCTTATTTCAAAAACAGCAAACTACTTGAGATAGTCAGAATTTGGAAATTGTGCGTTGTGGAAATTTGTGCGGAAATGATTTAGTGAAAATCAATTTTAGGTTATGTGCACATATAAAGAGCAGAAAATAAATATGCGAGACAAAAAGAATTTATAGTGGTTCGGATAAAAGGTCCTACTCCACTCTCCACAATCCAACTAGAATTGTAGGGCTCTCCACTAACTTTACTCACTCACAAACTTCGAGAGTACTACTCTCTTACAATCAGTCAAAGCTAAAACAGCAATCGACTTCTAACAGCTTCGACAAAATTTACAAAAGATAAGTTTGAATATAGGGTGTTGAGTGCGAGTAATGATTTTGACAGAGTTTCGGCAAGCTTAAAATGCGTGTAAATCTGTTACTGAAATCATCACTGTTACTCTAATTTATAGGGTCAAATAACTAGCCGTTGGGATAGACTAGAAATCTGAGATCCTATAATCTCACATTCAATCAATCATGAGAATTGATTGAATCTTCCTTCTTGATTCCCATAAATCTTCGCGATCCATAATCAATCAAGTTCGTCCCCTTGATTGATTGATCTACTATTCTGGGAATGTTCCTTCTTGTGTCGCAAGTCAACCCTTAAAATGATTCCGAAGAATCTGGGCGAGGCACAAGACTCCAGCAAATTTGTCTCCTCAGCTGGTGTACGGTCTGCTGGTGCTTGGACCTCAGCTGATGTGCAGGTCTGCTGATGTGCACCTCAGCTGATTTTCTGGACCTCGTCTTGAGTTTCTTGATCCTTGGTCCTTGTCTTCTCTGCAACGTGCTCAGCTGATCAGCTGATCTTCTGATATCAGCCGATCTGCCTCTTCTGATAATCTCTTCTTGATACTCCAGTGTCAGCTACTCTGATCTTCTGTCTTCTAGAAATGGCTAAGTCCTCAAGGCCTCAGCTGGTCTTCTTCTCTATGAAAGCTTCGGATCTTCTTGGCAACAAGGTTGATTCCCCCTTACTAGAACCTATCTAATCCAAACTACTCATCAGCTGACTAACAGGTTCAGCTAGTCCTATTACAAGCTGATTGGTTTATCATATCATCAAAACATCTAACTGGAATATCCTAACAGGAGTCAAGTGTGTTGAAAATCTGCTTTGAGTATAAGTGGGAGAAATTATTAGGACATGTGCAGCACATAGATATGTTGTAGTATACTTAAAAGCAGACTTTGAATATAAGTGGGAGATTGTTAGGGTTATACTAGAAAGAATGCTTTTACTTTGTATAACTAAACTGAATCTTTGAGCTTTATCTGAAATAAATCTTTTATCACTGTGCTTTAAATAATATGAATGTTATTTATTTATTGCAACCCGTTCAAATATAATAATACAAGTTACACTATAGATAAATGTGGTGATCCCCGGATAACTCACAGCAAGATCACATTATCAGTTTCTTTTAACAAGTACTAAATTCACAACCTAGATGGGATTTGAACACCCCATTGGTAACGGCTGATGTGTAGATCCCAGATTGGCTTATCTTGACCAAGGGATTGCACTAGTGCATGATGATGCATTGAAGAGGACCTACAGAGAGGTAATTCTTCTGTACTGATTTATGGGATGAAGAATTAGACCTCAGTGGTCGTTTATTTCTAAACCTCTGTGCCTTAAATAGGACTGTGTGTGATCCGTGCGTGGCACTTTATTTTGTTATGGGTAGAGAGTCAATAAGACTCAATATTTTGCATCTTTGGTGACGCGATTGAGAACATGACAGTTGCTAAGATTTAATACAGAGGAACGTGTGCTTGGAGAGTCTTGCATGATTAGTCCCCTTGATGGGCTATAAACGTTCGTCATACTAAATCTTGCTAGTGAAATTTGTTTCCGGTATGATGATAAAGAAGAGCTGTCCTTACTCCAAGGTTAAGATGTTAAATTAATTAAGCGTTCGGTGGCTTGATTAATTAACGGATAAGAGAATCTTAAACACGGGAAATAATGACCGGGAGCCATATGATTGTAATATGGGTTAAGATGGATAGTGCAACATTAATCCTATAGTGGAGTGAGATTAATGTTAATTGGTTGAATGACATTGGACTCAATGTTAGAATTCAAGGCCCATTAGGAGGTGCAATCTTAATTCTCCTAAAGGCCCCTCAAGTAGCCCAATTAAATCTCCAACAATTGAAAAGGTGATTAAAATAAAAGAAATATTTTAGGCCCAAATTAGTTTGTAATTTTCGAAATTTAATACATAAATATTAATGAGAGATTTTATGAAAAATAGATATGTATCTTGGATATAAGAATATCTAATAAAATCAAGATCTCATTGAATTAATATTTCTAGGGTAATTTTCAAAAAAACATGAAGAAAAAAAATATCAAGAATTGAATATTTGATATTCAAGATTATCAAGATTATAATATTTGATATTCATGATAATCAAGATTTGAAATATTTGATATTCAAGATCTTGTATTCTCATTATAAATATGAGATGATACAAGACTTTATATTCATAACTATTGAATCAAGATTTTTGAAAATCTTGAGGTGTATTGGGCAACAAATATTTTTCTTTCCTTGTGTTGTGATTATTCGTGTGGCCTCCCACCGGGTGTACGAATAAGGACAAGGGAATACTCGAGAAGGCTTGTTGGGTTGATCAAGTTGATTGCTTGGAGTTAGAACATAGGGTGTTTGAAAAGGATTCCTAAAGCATCTCAGAAGGATGCCTTTTGTCTCAGAAAGTGCCTTTCACCAAGGGAACAAAGGACGCATTTTGTCTCAGAAACTGTCTTTTCTCCAAGAGGTATAATTCACTAAATCCCTTAGTTATGCATGTTTAGGGCTTTACGTGATATTATATGTTCATATGTTTTGCATGCAAAGCTTGTTGTTGGGTATACAATTATTTGATTTAATTATGTTTAAATCATGATATTAATTGTAGGCTTAAATTTGTATTTAGCGTAGATCTCGAATAGATCCGTGTTTAATTCCCCAACACTAGCCACAATTTCAAAGTCAGACAGGTCCTCCTCATTAGGTGCTGGAAATGGCCATGGAGCTTCAGCACGCTCCTTTTCCTTCTTTTCATCCTTCTCGTCACCCTTCTTACCTTCATCGCCTTTGCTGCTTCCAGCAGCCTCAGCAATGGGTTCCCCATGAGCGGGTTCCCCCTGACCCTCATCAGATCGGACCTCCTTGTCCTAATACTCAGCAACCACTGAATGGATCTGAACATCCACCACATCCAGTTCGTAAACAAAAGGTGCTGGCTCTGAGGGTGCAATCTCCAGAACAGCAGTAATTGGGCAACCTCAAGAGCTGACTGAGCAGGTTGCCTGTCCAGAGTTGCTTGCTGAGTCTCCTCTTCCACAAGCTTCTTCTCTTCTTCCTTCTTCTCGCCCTCACCTGATCTTGTGAATTTGAAGCTCAGCTTCTGCTGCCTGGGCTCAGAAGGCTTGGCAGAGTTTTCCTCAGCTAGTTTCTGGACCTTCTCTTGCTTGCTCGCCTGAGCCTTCTTTAAGGTCCTTGTTTTCTTCTTCTTAGTTCCAGCGTCCTCGGAATAAGACCTGAAGAGATCAACTCTGGTCGGAATCTCGAGGGAGTGAGTTTGGTCGATATCTCCAACTGATAGAGTTTCCACTATTAGCAAGATTTTTGTGCCAAAATGCATGTGTTTAATAAATGACGCCTGACCCTCCGGCGAGTACAAGATTTTCTTAGTCTCAGCTACCAAGAGTTGCAAGAAGTACTCCTCCTAGTTGAACGATTGCACTGATGCATCTTTGATTGCCTTCATTATGTTCAGCTTCGGCCTGGAGATCTGCTCCAATCCTCCAACTATACCCATCACTCCCTGACTTGTCAGATCAAAGAAATGACGATTGGGCGTCCGAAGCACAGTCTTGTTCAGTCTGTCCTTCAGCAAAGCTACGTCATCACAGAGAGAACTGACGTAATCTTGTTCTCCCCCAATCCCATACTCCATAGGATTGGTCCCAGAGTCCGTAAGGCTGAACAACTCCTTGATCTTCTCCATGACATTGATGGTGATCCAACTCCTTTTAACAACAGACTCACCATCTTCCTTTACACTGGAAGAGATTGGAATACAAGACTCCCACTCACCTTCCTTGTTCTGCACCAACTTCAAATAAAATGCAGCAACAAATCGTGGGTGCAATCTTTCCGGCTTTGCAGTGATAAATCGGAGAAGCCCTGCATTCTTGAACAGTGCTTTGGTAGGCATGATGTCTAGGTGATTTGAGGAGAAATCACATACAGGCTCGTAGCAAACATGTTCCCTTAGATGGAAAAGATTTCCAAAGAACGAGTTAGCAGAAGGAGATCCCATGGATGAAGATTTGAAGATACGAAGAAGGTAGTTTGCAGAGAGAAAGTATAGCAAGAAAATATTTTGGTTGCGTAAAGGACGCAATGACAAAATCTTCTTCTATTTATACTAAAATCCAATTTTAATCGAACGGCTAAAAAATCATGACTTATGAGATTCAACGAATGAGATCAAAAACAAAAAAATGCATGGTTATGGATTGAGCCGTTTCAGTTTTCAAAGCTAATGATTCAAAAACTTTATGGAAAACTGTTCCCGCCCACTTTGCATTTAATGCGCGTCAGAGCATTTCCGAAATAAATTCAAATAATTACATTTATTAAAAACTTAATATTAAATGAACGGTTAAGATTTTATGACAAAAAGATTTGATTTGACAATACGACAGACAAGATCAAAGATGATGCAGGCAAGATATGATGACTAAAAATAATTCAGGAACCATACCAGTCAGTCAGATATAGTCATCTGACTGATACCACATACGACCTATCTGGGTGACAAGCCCTGAGTTCCGTGTCCTGAATCTTAGTCAGTCTATACTGATCATCCTTTCTCAATGTCTGATTCTCCTGACAACCATTCACCCTCTCTCTACAAATCCTTCAACCTGATCCTTAGTTAGTCATTGCACCTGACATTGTTCATACTGAACTGAGATTTAGACTGAATCTTCTACGCCTGGGTCAAGGAGTCCTAACTCTACTGACAATTCAACAAACGTGGTTTCAGGCAAAACCTTAGTCAGGATGTCAGCTCTCTGCTTGTCAGTAGGGATCCTCTCCATCCTTATATCCTTCTTCTCAACATGATCTCTTATAAAGTGATGACTGATGTCTACATGCTTACATCTTGTGTGTAAGACTGGGTTTTGGGATATGGCTATGGCACTATTATTGTCACAATAAATTTGGACTTCAGTGGCCTCAACTTGGTAGTCTTTCAGCTGTTGCTTCAACCAGAGGATTTGGGAACAACAACTGTCTGCCGCCATATACTCAGCCTCAGTAGTAGAGGTTGCAACACTTACGTTGCAACGCTTCAACCAAAGGATTTGGGAAAACCAAGAGATCAGTTTGCTCCCTAGAAACTGACATGTGCATGAAGTTGATTTCCTATCAATCCTACAGCCTCCATAATCAGCATCAGTGTAACTTGTCAGTTCTAGGTTATCATCAGAGGGATACCAAAGTCCTAAATTGACTGTACCTTTCAGGTATTTCAGTATCTTTTTGGCACTCTCTAGATGACTCTTCTTCGGATCAGACTGATATCTTTCACGCACTCCAACTGCATAGGTGATGTTAGGACGACTTGCAGTCAGGTACAATAACGAACCAATCAGTGCCATATATTCAGTCTGATTTACTGAGGTCCCCTCCTTGTCAGGATCCAGCTTCTCATTTGTGTTCATGGGAATACGTGAGACTTTGTTGGACTTAACTCCAAACTTCTGAATCAAGTCCCTCGCATACTTGGACTAATTGATGAAGATTCCGGAGTCAGTTTGCATGACCTGAAGACCTAAAAAGAAGTTCATCTCTCCCATCATTGACATCTCAAACTTCCCCGTCATCAGCTTGGAGAATTTCTCACACTCCTTCAGGTTAGGTGATCCAAAAATTATGTCATCCACATAAATTTGGACCAAGAGAATGTCCTTCCCTTCGGATATCCTGAAGAGGGTCCTGTCCAATGTTCCTTTCACGAACCCGTGGTCTATCAGGAATTGGGAGAGTGTGTCATACCAAGCTCTAGGAGCTTGTTTCAGGCCGTATAGTGCTTTATTCAGGTGATACACCTTATCACCAACTTCGAACCCAGGAGGTTGCTCCACATAAACCTCCTCGTTCAGCACTCCATTCAGGAAAGCACTCTTCACGTCAATTTGATACACTTTGAACTTCTTAAATGTTGCATATGCCAAACAGCCTGATTGGCTCTAACCTTGCGACTGGAGCGAAGGTCTCATCATAGTCGATCCCTTCGGCCTGAGAGTAACCCTTTGCCACCAGTCTGGCCTTGTTCCTGACAACAACATTCTTCTCATCCCTCTTGTTCTTGAAGACCCACTTGGTGCCAATAACATGTTGACGCCTAGGTCTCTCAACTAACTCCCAAACCTGATTCTGCTCGAACTGATTGAGCTCATCCTGCATGGCTAGGATCCAGTTAGGGTCAGCAAAAGCTTCTTCTATGTCCTTAGGTTCCTGATCAGACAGGAAACAACCAAACATAACGTTCTCGCCATGGAACAAACTTGTCCTGACCCCCTCATTGATATCACCAATGATATCTACCAATGAGTGATCATCTATCCATCGCCTCCTACTGACCGGAGCACTGGGAGTAGCTGCTGACGTTCCCTCGCCTGATCCTGAAATGTTAGTCTCAACAATAACAGGAAAAGAAGCGGAACGAGCAAGAACAGGGGACACTGAGTAATTCCCTGAGGGTTGGCCAATGTCAGGGACATTTTTTCCCCCTACAGAGTTGGACTCAGTAACTGTCTAAAGTGCAGAAGCATCATCACCAACAGTCCTTACCTCAGGTTGACTCTATGCCTCCGTCTGAGACTCAACATTCTCCGAGGCTGGAACTTGCTGAGGGTTGGCCTGAGGTCCATCCTGATCGTCATCATCATCCCATCCCTTGGGAGCATTCACTAACTTGACCTTGAACTCTGGATTCTTCAGGCTCAGTCTTGTCACCCTCTTGGTAACCCCCTCAGTGTCAGGACTTGGAACCTGTTTACTACGCACTGATGCAGTCTCATCAAGCACAACATGAGGTGTTTCCTCCACACAAAGGGTCCGACAGTTATACACCCTGAAAACTTTGCTGACTGAGGATTATCCTAAGAACACTCCCTCATCAGACTTGCTATCAAAGGCTTTAAGTTGGTCTTTCCCATTGTTCAGGATGAAACACTTACACCCAAAGTTATGGAAATAGGAGATGCGAGGCTTCCTTTTGTTCCACGTTTCATAAGGTGTCTGAGCATGTTGTTTGTTCAGCATAGATTGGTTCTGAGTGTAGCAAGCAGTGTTGATTGCTTCAACTCAGTACTTCTTGGGCAGTCCTAACTCAGCCAACATGGTCCGGGCAGCTTCCTTCAGGGTCTGGTTCCTTCTCTCAGCAACTCCATTCTGCTGTGGAGTCCTAGCTGCAGAGGTCTCATGAGCAATACCAAGGTCAGTACAGAAATCAGTTATAACAGAGTTAATAAACTCCGTTCCCCGATCTGATCTGATCCTGACGATGCTCTGACCCTGTTCAGTACTCAATTTCTTGAGTAACTCTGGAAGCTTGACCTGGGTCCCCTTCTTGTTCAGCAAGAAAATAACCCACGTGTACCTGGAATAATCATCAACAACAACAAGGGTATATTTCCTACCATTCATGCAACCAAGAGTAATCGGACCAAAGAGATCCATGTGCAGGAGCTGAAGTACTCTGTCAGTTGAGATGGCATCTTTCTCCTTGAAAGAAGCTTCGGTTTGCTTGCTTTCTTGACATGCTCCGCACACGTGGTCTTTGCTAAAAACTTCATTAGGTAGACCCTCTACAAGGGAAAATCGAGAGATTTTGTTAATAATCTTGAAGTTAAGATGACTCAGGCGCTTATGCCAATGCCAACTGAGCTCGGAGGAACTCTTAGCGACCAAACAAGTTTCAGGAGAGCTGCTCTTAAAGTCAGCAAATTTTACGCTTCCTCTCCTGACACCTGTAATCAGATCCTGCAGTGTAGATTTATCTTTCACAAGGCATATATTCGAGGTAAATTCTACACTATATCCACGGTCACAAAACTGACTGACTGAAAGCAGGTTTTGCCTAAGACCCTCAACATAGGTTACATTAAGCACTTTAATAGAACCAACAACATGAGTACCGAATCCTCTAGTGAAACCCTTAGAGTTATGACCAAAGGTAACCTGCGGGTCATCCTAAGCAACGTAGTCCTGAAGGAGACCACAAAATTCGGTCATGTGCCTGGAACACACTGAGTCCAAGTACCAGTCCTTCTTCAGATCCTCCTTCCTCTTCTTGTAGCCCACAACGACCTGAAAAGAATCAGGCCTCAGGTACCCATCTCGTATTGGGTCCTACAGTGTCAGCCATACCCTTCGGGATCCAGATTTATTTAACAATTCTAATGGCATCAGAAAGGTAAACCTGTCTCACTGAAACATCAACATACACAGTCCTCTTCTTCCTAGGTGCCTTGTAAGTTGAGGGTGTACGGGTGTCAACCTGAGGTTCATGAGCCATGGATTTCTTCTTGGGGGCTGGCCTCTTGTTCCTCTTTGGCTTGGGTGCATCAGGTTGATATCTGTCCTGGGAAGGAGCAGCTCGAGCTTGACCTCTAGGCACTTGAGGTCTCGCCTGAGCGTTATCGGAGTCAGGTCTCTGTTGCCCTACAGGAGCCACCCGGTCAGTCCTTCTCCTTGGAGGATTAGAACATTCCTGATGGGCCCTGTGCCCTGCCTGAGGCTTCTGGATGTCAGTATCCTTCGGCTTTGCTTGAGGCCTCCTTTGGCTTGAAGTCCTTCCACCCTGAGTGTTCTTAGGCTGAACCTGCGAATAACTCGGGCGGAATTTCTTGCGGCCTGAGAATTCCTAGGCTGAGCCTTGGGGTTCCTTTGGTCCGTCTTCCTCGGCTCCGGGTGAGTAACCTTGGCCTTTCCCTTTAGTTTTGGCCTATGTTCCTCAGCCTTTTGCCTGACAGGTTCAGCAAACACTTTCGACTTCCCTTTTCCTTTATCCTGGTGAGCAGCACTAGGCCCCTTGTCACCAGTTTGGGCAGGGACAAACACTTTCTTCTGAGAGTTGCTCCCTGAAGCAGCTCCCCTTTTCTTGCCCTTAGGGTTCTTAGAGCCACCATAGCCCAACCCTACTTTAGCACCATTGGTATGCTGAGAGATAACTGTTAACTCATCAACCACTAGGGAAGATGTGTGTAACTTCTGCAGTTTTTTCTCAAGATGCGCATTTTGCTCTTTCAGGGCCTCAATTTCAGTGGTGTACTTCAGCACCAGCTGATGGTCAGCAATCTCTCTTGTCGTCTGCTCAAGACCCAAAGAAGCACGCTCAGTCCTAAGGCGAATGTGCAGCTCAGCATCGAGCATTTGGCAGAGATAGATGCGTTCAACCTCCAACTGTTCCTGAACTAGGAACCGATCAACATAACGAGTCTCAATCAGAGAAGCCACAGTGGCATTGAGTCATTCAACCTCACCAGGAGCTTCATCGTTCCTATTACGGACCTCAAGAAGCTCTTTCTGAAGGCTTACTAATCTCAACACCTCATCAGTGTCTAACTCTGAGAGACTCAGTAAGTCGATCATTCGCACTAGCTAGTTGTGCATTAACCTCCACTATGTGAGTATGAGTCTCCTTCAGCCTCGAAAAATTAACCATCAATTGCTCTAAAGCGAGCTGAAGGTCAAGTTCTCTTGTTGAATCTGAGCTAAGCTCAGGTGCGTGATCAGGAGAAGAGGCAAAAGAACATACCTCATCATCTGCCATCAGGCAGAGGTCATCATACTCCTCATCGGAGAAGAGTTCAGGGGATCGGTGTCCTAGGCCATCTGAATTTGAGGAGTTCTCAGCAATCATAGCTCTCCGATCTGATGCCCTGAGGTCTCTCTTGGCTCTCCGATCTTTTCTATCTCAAGCACTGAGCTCCGAACAATCATACTGATAATGTCCGGTGTTTTTGCAGTGATAGCACTGATCTGCATTACTAACACCCGGTTTATCAGTGTACCTCTTTTTTGCTGACTCTCTCCTGCTCCCTGATGATCGTTCAGGCTTGGAGCTGGATCTTCTGGGCTCTTCATCATCTCTCCTTCTGGAGCTTTTCTCATCTCTCCGGTGCTCAGGCTCAACTCTTTCTCTCCTGGAATCTGAGCCTCTCCTCTCTTCCCTCTAAGGGCTCGATCTCATAGGGCTGGAATACCTACGGTAACGAGTGTCAGTATAAAACTTCTTATACCTTCCGAAATGAGAGTTCAGCATCTCGAATCTTCTTGCCATCAGGCTGCACTCCAGGGCTAGCTCGTCCCTGTTCATCTCCTTCAGGGACTTCGAACCTGATCCAGCCTCAGGCTCAGGAGTAGCTTTAAGAGCCACGCACTTTTTCTTTTCAGGTGTCTTCTCCCCACTCACGTCCTCACTGACTACACCCTTCGTCTTCCTCTTATCGAGGTCAAATTCCAGAGCTTTTAACTCTGAGAAGAGGTGAGAGTAAGGAACGTTTGTGAGATCCTAAGTGTTTTTCAGCAAGATCACTCATGTATCCCATCTTTCAGGGAGACAGTTAAGGATTTTAGATTACACCTCCCTCTTGGGAAACTCCTTCCCAAGGGTTGCTAGCTCATTCATCATCTTAATGAACCGAGCTTCCATCTGATCGATGGACTCTCCTTTCATCATCCGGAATGCCTCAAACTTCCTAATAGCAAGATCGCGCTTGTTCTCTTTGATCTTCTCAGAACCCTCACTCATCCCCTTCAGGGCCTCCCAAATTTCCATTGTCGTCTTAAGGTGCATGAGCCTAACCGAATTCTCGTAAGAAACGGTATGGAGTATAATGTTCTTAGCAACATTATCTAGTCTAATTTGCTTGATCTGATTAGTAGTCAGCGCGGACCTCTCCACAGGCTCTTGACCTGCGACTAGAACTGGGACTCTTCCATGCACTAACCAGGTTCTTACTCGATCAGTCATGAAGTTGATAGGACCTTCCTCGATAACCCGGAACATCTGGTCATGAATTTCCAATAATCATAATTTTCAACAGAAAACTCAGGAAGATTGCCCTCAAGGCGCTTAGAACCGGATGTCATGGTACGCAAGTTTTTAGAAACAGATCTGTTCTGTTGACCACCAAAAGTTTCTCCTCAGAAACTGTTGGTAAACAAAGTAAGTGGTCTTTTGAACCACAGCTCTGATACCACTTGTTGGTCCCGAAATGAGTAAATTAGTGTATGGGGGGAATACAGTGATGTCAAATTTTTACGAATACTCAGAAAAATGCTCTTACACACTCAGTCAGGAAGATCCTAATAACACTCACTTAAGCTGAGAATCCGCAGGGGCAGCAGGGACAAGTCAGCAAGGAGTCAAATAGGCTGAGTATGAGTTTTGTGCTCAGAAGCTCAGTAGAGATAACAAACCTACTGACCGCTCGGAAGTAAATCAGTTGGACTACTATCTCAGTAAGCTAGAGTACGTGCGGAATGTTAGCCCTTAGTTTCTACTCATTTTATTTCTGAAAACATTTTCTCTGACTTTGCTTAGAAAATGGTGGTTAAGGCTGGTGCACAATTTTAAAGGTCAGGATGATTAATTTAGCCTGATGATTAAAACAATGCAATGATGCTCAGTTTAATATGATGACAATTACGATCCTGAGCAAGAACGTAAATCAGCACACATGGGACTTTTTAATGTGGTTCAGAGATAACCAACTCCTACGTCCACGACCTGATTTAACAGGAAGCTACCCTCTACCACTGAGGATAGGTACTTGATTTTTTTGTGCCAAGGGACACGAGTAGCCAAATTACTCTCTTAGAAACTGGCCCCTGGGTGTTTTACAAGTCCCAGTCCTTCTAACCAACCAATCTCACAACCTAAGTTGTTGTTCAAAGTATGCTTTGAGTGCTTGGATTCTTGAGAGCTTTCGCTTGGAAATTACCCGTTAGCCTTGAAAGGGTGCAAGGCTCTCTGTATTTATAGGAGAGATTTGAAATAGATCCGTTGGAGGAGATCCACCCAAATCTTCCTATTTTAGGGTGGTTGTAGGCTAGATGTACTATTTGACCTTTTTCCCATGCTTAATCTGGAAAATTCTGTCCCGCCGCCTGCAACTCTGAGACGCATTAAATACCGCATAAACTGCTTCGCAGACTCCATACATACGTATCGAAAGGCGATTGGCTCTCCGTACAAATGACTAGTTGATCGTCTGACACTTGTCCTTCCTCGTACATTCAATACTCCGAGTTTCTTGTCATTTACTCAGGCTGAATGTTTATCTTTAATAAAGTCTTACTGACATTCTCTTTGTCTCTCAGGTGTTAACATAAATGTCAATTGTCCCATAGCTTGAATAACCTTTTTGTTTTAGACTTACATGAGTCAGATAAACTGACTCAAGGCGTAAGTCAGGTCTTACGAACATTAAGCTCAGCCTGATTGGTTATTCAGCCCAACATGTGTATCCTTTATACTTTGGACTTGCATGAGTCAGATAAACTGACTCAAGACCTAAGTCAGGTCTAACGAGCATTAAGCTCGGTCTGATAGGTTACATTGCTCTTCATTGACTAAGTTCTGTCCTCAGCATGCTTAGGGTACTCAGTTGAAACATCAGTCAGTGGTGACTCCGGATTGACTTCATGATGGATCTTCAAGTCTTCGGTCTTCAGCTTCAGTTCAGGCAATCTACTTCAAGATTGGCTCTGACCTTCTTCACGGTAAGTTGTACTTCAGACTTCAGGTAAATGGGTCGACTCCATTATTCTTCAGTCTTCAACACATTCCCCCTGAACTAAATCCCTAACTAGACTATCCTGATCTAGACAATCCTGACAACTGTACTTTGGCAAATCATCAGGGGTTTTGGGATCTAATTAAAACACTCAGATTGTCCCAACAATTTCCCCCTTTTTGATGATGCCGAAAAACCCTTAAGCAAATTCCTAACCATCTATACAATCAACTGACTTAGTCAATGAAACAACCCAGTACCTCCTGACAAACTAGGTACCTAGTCTATAAGATGGAAACAAGGAATGGGTTAGTACATTTCTTGATAAGAATGCTGAAAAGTAAATTCAGGAGTCAACAAGAAGTTGTACTCAGGAAAACAAAATAACTTCATTGATTGATCTGAGAAGTACAAATATCCTGAAGCTATTACAAAGTTTTCCTGAAACTAACTCCTGAGCACCTCACTCTTCATCTGCATTCCATCTGGAAAGAGGAATCTCATACATGTCCAAGACCCGGTGCAAAATTTGATTCATCCTGTTCCGATCACCAATGGCTCCAGCAACTCGTCCTACTCTGATGACTTCTTCCTGAATAGTTGTCAGGTTCAACTGCTTGGACTTTCAGAAGATAGGTGGTGGGTACTTGATGAATTCCGGAGGAGCGATCTCAACTCCTGCTGTGTCAGTGAATCTGATAATGTTTATCTAGAGATCATGATGCTCCTCTGCCATCCAGTGGTGAAGAACAATGTCTTTATCTTCATTCAGGTCGTCCCATAACCCCACCACATAGAATAGGTAAGCCTACCTATTCCGGACTGGAATCCAAGTCTCCAACATCTCTATGGGTATGAAATCCTCAACCATCTGAACCTGAGGAGGGCCTTGTCCCAGAGCAACCACTAACTTCCTCTGAGTCTTCTTCAGAGATCCAGAAGGCACTTTCTTCTACTTCTGAATCTGCGAAGTCAGATACTCCTGATTCTCTTTTAAGCGTTGGATCTGACTGACTAGCGAAATCTACCTCATCTTCGCCTGCTTCTCTGACTCAGTCATCACCACTTTCTTCTGAGTGGATGTTCCAGGGTACATGGCCTCCTTCATTTCAGCAAAAAGAGGCTTCAGGGCGGGATCCTCAGAGGACTGTTTCAACCTCTTCGGATCTTATCCTTCAGCATCAGGATCCTTAACTTCAGCCTTAGCTTTAACGGCAGCAACTGATCTTGTGCTTTTCTTGTCTGCGGCTTTGAGTTCAGGGGGGAAGACTTTCTTCTTGCCTTTGCCAATTTGCTTCTTTCCTTCCCCCCTTTTGGCATCATCTTCATTTATTTTGCCAACCACTTCTTCAACTGATCCTGCCAGAAGTGGGAACTGATCACCCATTTCTTGCTGCCTGCCCTGAATCCGTCCGATCTGACTCACCATACCTCTCAGATCGACACTGAGCCCCTTGATTGCATTGTGATGCTCCAACTTCAGTCTACCCTCGAGATTCCCCAACTTGGAGTCCAGAGTCAGCTGATTATGCTTGATCTCCTCTTACTTCAGCTTTTAGCTCTCCCTTCAGCTGACCTAGCCTAGCATCGATCAGCTGAGCAACCCTCTCAACCAGCTGCTAATCGAGAAACTTGGTCAGCTTCGAGTCCTGCTCAGCCAGGGCATCCGAAGTCAGTTTCTTGCAAGCATTAACTGCCTCCCTTGCTTTCCCAATGACTGAAGTGACTTCCACGGCGTGAGATGTTCCAAGTTCACCAACTAGATCTAGAGCATCATTCATCTCTTTGACCATGTCGTCCTGATCTCGTTGCACCTTCTTCATATGATTATTAATCAGTGCAGCAGTCAGATTGAACTGATTAATTCTCATATTTTGGACGTTGAGATGTTTGTGGATAGCATTCAGTGTCCGCGACCATGCCCATCTTCTCTGAATTTTACCACCAGGGATCCGAACTAGGTCACTTGAACCCTCTCCTGAAGTCTCAGCAATCCCGGGTCCGAGGGGTGCATCATCGGCCGGTGCACTGACCAAGTCAATCGCACCTTGCTGAATATCATCAGCAATCTCAACAACTTCCTTCTCCTTTCCCTTCTCTTCCTCCTTCTCCACTTCCATCTGATTCTCACCCTTGTCCAACAAGTGCCTAGATACAGGATGCAGGACAGACTTGTTCAGCCTGGCCTTGATCTTGGGCTCCCCATCAGAGATTGTGCTCAAGAATTCTTGCTCCTTTCCAACTCCAAAGGTGTGAGGCGGAGCCAGTCTCTTTCCTTCAGAATGGGGAAGATTGAAGGTCTCCCTGATCAAGTTCCTGACATTGATCTTAATCCAGGTTCTCTTCACCCCTTTCTGACCATCCACCTTAGCAGTGTGACAGGTGGGAATGGAGGACACCAACTCACTGTCTGCGTTCTCCCTCAGTCTGATCAGAAATGTAGCCACCAACAGAGGACACAACTTTTTCGGCAACATAGTAACCCAGTCGTAGATACCTTCCCTCGTTACCCAGTCACGAATGGGCAGAATATCAGTGTGCCCAGAGCAGAAATCGGCCATCTGTTTGAAGTTGACTTGTCCTTGGAGAGCTTCCAAATTCTCAAGAAACTTGGAGGTTTTGGAAGAAGATATAGATATCTGAAAGGTTAGTGTAGAGAGAGAAAGTATAGATAGCAAGAACTCAGAATGCAGAAAGTTTGCATAGAATAAGATTGTGGACTATTTATACTAAAAATTTGGTAAGATCGGATGGTTTAGAATAAAAGACCTTAAGGATTCAACGGTTGTGATTAATGCCGAAAAATACATGTACATCGATTGAGTAGTTTCAGATTTCAAATGTCATAATTCAAAAACTTTATCGGAAACTGTTCCCGCCTCCTTTGCATTAAATGCGCGCCAGAGGATGTCTGTATTTAATTCAAATAATTGCATTAAATAATAACCGAATAATAAATGAACGGCTGAGATTGTACGACAAAAAGATTTGATTTGACAATACGACAGATAATATCAAAAAATGATGCAAGCAAGATATGATGACTAAAATAGATTTAGGAAGCATACCAGTCAGTCAGATAGAGTCATCTGACTGATACCATATATGACCTATCAGGGTGACAAGCCCTGAATTCCGTGTCTTGAACCATAGTTAGTCTAAACTGATCATCCTTTCTCAATATCTGATTCTCCTGACAACCATTCACCCTCTCTCTATAAACCCTTCATTCTGATCCGTTAGTTAGTAATCCCCACTGACCTTGTTCATACTGAACTAAGATTCAAACTGAATATTCTAAGCCTGGGACAAGGAGTCCTAACTCTACTGACAACTCAACAAATCTGGTTTCAGGCAAAGCCTTAGTCAGGATGTTAGCTCTCTGCTTGTCAGTAGGGATCCTCTCCATCCTTATATCCTTCTTCTCAACATGATCTCTTATAAAGTGATGTCTGATGTCTAAATGCTTACACCTTGTGTGTAAGACTGGGTTTTGGGATATGGCTATGGCACTGTTATTGTCACAATAAATTGGGACTTCAGTAGCCTCTACTTGGTAGTCTCTCAGTTGTTGCTTCAACCAAAGAATTTGGGAGCAACAACTGCCTGCCGCCATATACTCAGCCTCAGTAGTAGACGTTGCAACACTTGTTTGTTTCTCAGAAAACCAAGAGATCAGTTTGCTCCCTAGAAACTGACATGTACATGTAGTTGATTTCCAATCAATTTTACAACCTCCATAATCAGCATCAGAGTAACCTGTCAGTTCTAGGTTGTCATCAGAGAGATACCAAATTCCTAAATTAAGAATCTTTTTGGCACTCTCTAGATGACTCTTCTTTGGATCAGACTAATACCTCACACACACTCCAACTGCATAGGTGATGTCAGGACGAATTGCAGGCAGATACAATAACGAACCAATCAGAGCCCTATATTCAGTCAGATTCACTGAGGTCCACTCCTTGTCAGGATCTAGCTTCTCGTTTCTGTTCATGGGGATACGTGAGACTTTGCTGGACTGAACTCCAAACTTTTGAATCAAATCACTCACATACTTGGACTAATTGATGAAGATTCCGGAGTCAGTTTGCCTGACCTGAAGACCTAAGAAGAAGTTCATTTCTCCCATCATTGACATCTCAAACTTCCCCGTCATCAGCTTCGAGAATTTTTCACAAAGCCTCAGGTTCGGTGATCCAAAAATTATGTCATCCACATAAATTTGGACTAAGAGAATGTCCTCCCCTTCGGGTATCCGGAAGAGTGTCATGTCCACTGTTCCTTTCACGAACTCGTGGTCTATCAGGAATTGGGAGAGAGTTTCATACCAAGCTCTAGGAGCTTGTTTCAGGCCATAAAGTGCTTTCTTCAGGTGATACACCTTATCGCCAACTTCGAACCCAGGAGGTTGCTCCACGTAAACCTCCTCGTTCAGAACTCCATTCAGGAAAGTGCTCTTTACGTCCATATGATACACTTTGAATTTATTAAACGTTGCATAAGCCAAGAACAGCCTGATTGCCTCTTACCTTGCGACCGGAGCGAAGGTCTAATCATAGTCGATCCCTTCGGCCTTAGAGTAACCCTTTGCCACCAGTCTAGCCTTGTTCCTGACAACAACATTATTCTCGTCCCTCTTGTTCTTGAAGACCCACTTGGTGCCAATAACATGTTGACGCCTAGGTCTCTCCACTATCTCTCAAACCTGATTCTGCTCGAACTGATTGAGCTCATCCTGCATGGCTAGGATCCAATTGGGGTCAGCAAGAGCTTCTTCTATGTTCTTAGGTTCCTGATCAGACAGGAAACAACAGAACATAGCACTCTCGACATGGAACAACCTTGTCCTGACCCCCTCATTGATATCACCAATGATATTTGCCAATGAGTGATCAGCTAGCCAATTCCTCCTGCTTACCGCAGCGCTGGGGGCAGCTGCTGACGTTCCCTCGCCTGATCCTGAAACATTAGTCTCGACAATAACAGGCAAAGAAATGGAACGAGCAAGAACAGAGGGCACTGAGTCATTTCCTGAGGGTTGTACAATGTCAGGGACATTGTTTCCCCCTACAGAGTTGGACTCAGTAACTATCTCAGGTGCAGAGGCATCATCACCTACAGTCCTTACCTCAGGTTGAGTCTGTGCCTCCGTCTGAGACTCAACATTCTCCGAGGCTAGGGCTTGCTGAGGGTTGGCCTGAGGTCCATCCTGATCGTCATCATCATCTCATCCCTTGGGAGCATGCACAAACTTGACGTTGACCTCAGGTTTCTGCTTCAGGCTCAGTCTCGTCACCCTTTTGGTAACCCCCTCAGTGTCAGGACTTAGAACCTATTTTCTACGCACTGATGCAGTCTCATCAAACACAACATGAGGTGTTTTCTCCACACAAAGGGTCCGACAGTTATATACCCTGAAGGCTTTGCTGACTGAGGAGTATCCTAAGAATACTCCCTCATCAGACTTGCTATCAAAGGTTTTCAACTAGTCTTTCCCATTGTTTAAGATGAAACACTTACACCCAAAAATATGGAAATAGGAGATGTGAGGCTTTCTCTTGTTCCACGTTTCATAAGGTGTTTGAGCATGTTATTTGTTCAGCATAGATCGGTTCTGAGTGTAGCAAGCAGTGTTGATTGCTTCAGCCCAGTACTTCTTAGGCAGTCCTGACTAAGCCAACATGGTTCAGGCAGCTTCCTTCAGCGTTCGGTTCCTTCTCTCAGCTACTCCGTTCTGCTGCGGAGTCCTAGCTATAGAAGTCTCATGAGCAATGCTAAGATTAGTACAAAAATCAATTATAATAGAGTTAATAAACTCCGTTTCCTGATCTGATCTGATCCTGACGATGCTCTGACCCTATTCAGTACTCAATTTCTTGAGTAACTCTGGAAGCTTGACCAGAGTCTCCTTCTTGTTCAGCAAGAAAATAACCCAAGTGTACCTGGAATAATCATCAACAACAACAAGGGTATATTTCCTATCATTCATGCTGACAAGAGTAATCAGACCAAAGAGATCTATGTGCAGGTGCTGAAGCACTCTGTCAGTTGAGAAGGCATATTTCTCTTTGAATGATGCTTTGCTTTGCTTGCCTTCCTGACATGCTCCGCACACGTGGTCTTTGCTAAAAACTTCATTTGACAGACCCTCTACAAGAGAAAGTCGAGAAATTTTGTTAATAATCATGAAGTTAAGATGACTCAGGCGCTTATGCCAAAGCCAACTGAGTTCGAAGGAACTCTTAGCGACCAAACAAGTTTCAGGAGAGCTGCTCTTAAAGTCAGCAAAATATACATTGCCTCTCCTGACACCTGTAATAAGAACCTGCAGTGTAGATTTGTCTTTCACAAGGCATATATTTGAGGTAAATTCTACACCAAAACCACGGTCACAAAATTGACTGACCAAAAGCAGGTTATGCCTAAGACCCTCAACATAGGATACATTAAGCACTTTAACAGAACCAACAACAAGAGTACCAAACCCTCTAGTGAAACCCTTAGAGTTATCACCAAAGGTAACCTACGGGACATCCTGAGCTACGTAGTTCTGAAAGAGATCACGAAATCCGATCATGTACCTAGAACGGCCTGAATCCAGGTACAAATCCTTCTTCAGATCCTCTGTCCTCTTCTTGTAGCCCGCAGTGACCTGAAAAGAATCAGGTCTCAGGTATCCATCTCGTATTGGGTCCTACAGTGTCAGCATTACCCTTCAGGATCCAGATTTGTTTAACAATTCTAATGGCATCAGAAGTGTAAACCTGTCTCCCTGAAACATCAACATACACAGTCTACTTCTTCCTAGGTACCTTGGAAGTTGAGGGTGTATGGGTGTCAGCCTGAGGTTCAAGAGCCATGGATTTCTTCTTGGGGGCTGGCCTCCTGTTCCTCTTTGGCCTGGGTGCATCACGCTGAGGTCTGTCCTGAGAAGGAGCTGCTCGAGCCTGACCTCTAGGCACACGAGGTCTAGCCTGAGCGTTATCGGGGTCAGGTCTCCGTTGCCCTTCAGGAGCCACCCGGTCAGTCCTTCTCCTTGGAGGATTAGGACGTTCCTGATGAGCCCTGTGCCCTGCCTGAGGCTTGTGGACCTCTGTATCCCTTGGCCTTGCCTGAGGTCTCCTCTGACCTGAATTTCTTCCACCCTAAGTGTTCTTAGGCTGAGCCTGAGAAGTACTTGAGGCAGAATTCCTTGCTGAGGATTCCTAGGCTGAGCCTTGGGGTTCCTTTGGTCCGTCTTCCTCAGCTCCTGGTGAGGAACCTTGGCATTTTCCTTAGGTTTTGGCCTGAGTTCCTTAGCCTTTTGCCTGACAGGTTCAACAGGCACTTTCTCCTTCCCTTTGTCTTTATCCTGGTGAGCAACACATGGCCCCTTGTCACCAGTTTGGGCAGGGACAAACACCTTCTTCTGAGAGTTGCTCCCTGAAGCGGCTCTCTTTTTCTTGCCCTTAGGGTTCTTGGAGCTATCATAGCCCAACCCTACTTTAGCACCATCGGTATGCTGAGAGATAACTGTTAACTCATCAACCACTAGGGAAGATTTGTGTAACTTCTCCAGCTTTTCCTCAAGATGGGCATTGTGCTTTTTTAGAGCCTCAATTTCAGCACCAGCTGTTGGTCAGCAATCTCCCTTGCCATCTGCTCAAGACCCAAAGTAGCACACTCAGCCCTGAGGCGAGTATACAGCTCAGCATCGAGTATTTGGCAGAGATAGATGCTCTCAACTTCCAACTGTTCCTGAATTAGGAACCGATCAACGTCACGACTCTCAATCAGAGAAGTCACGATGGTGTTGAGTCTTTCAACCTCAGTTGGAGCTCCATCGTTCCTATTACGGACCTCAAGAAGCTCTTTCTAAAGGCTTACTAATCTCAGTGCCTCATCAGTGTCTCTAACTCTGAGAGACTCAGTAAGTCGATCATTCTCACCAACCAGTTGTGCATTAACCTCCACTGTGTGAGTATGAGTCTCCTGCAGCCTTGAGAAATCACCCATCAATTGCTCTAAAGCTAGTTGAAGGTCAAGATCTCTTGCTGAGTCTGAGCTAAGCTCAGGTGCGTGATCAGGAGAAAATGCAAAAAAACATACCTCATCATCTGCCATCAGGCAGAGATCATCATACTCCTCATCGGAGAAGAGTTCAGGGGATCGGCGACCTGGGCTATCTGAATCTGAGGAGTCCTCAGCAATCATCACTCTCAGATCTGATGCCCTGAGATCCCTCTTGGCTCTCCGATCTTCTCTCTCTCGAGCATTGAGCTTCAGACAATCATACTGATAATGTCCGGTCTTCTTGCAGTGATAGCATTGATCTGCATCACTAACACCTGGTTTATCAGTGTACCTCTTTTCAGCTGACTCCCTCCTGCTCCCTGATGATCGTTCAGGCTTGGAGCTGGATCTTCTAGGCTCAGCATCATCTATCTTTCTGGAGCTTTTCTCATCTCTCCGGTGCTCGGGCTCATCTCTTTCTCTCCTGGAATCGGAGCCTCTCTTCCCTCCGAGGACTCGATCTCCTGGGGCTGGAATACCTGCGGTCACGAGAGTCAGTATAAAACTTCTTATACCTGCCGAAATGCGAGTTCAGCTTCTTGAATCTTCGTGCCAATAGGCTGTACTCCTGGGCTAGCTCGTCCCTGTTCATCTCCTTCAGGGACTTCAAACAAGTTCCTGCCTGAGGCTCAGGAATAGCTTTAAGAGCCATGCTCTTTTCCTTCTCAGGTGTCTTCTCCTCAATCACGTCCTCACTGACTGCACCCTTCATCTTCCTCTTATCGAGGTCGAATTCCAGAGCCTTTCCAAGGGTTACCAGCTCGTTCATCATCTTAATGAAATGAGCTTCCATCATATCGATGGATTCTCCATCAAGCATCATGAATGCCTCGAACTTCCTGATAGCAAGATCGCGCTTGTTCTCTTTAATCTTCTCAGAACCCTCACTCATCTCCACCAAGGCATCCCAAATCTACTTAGCCATCTTCAGATGCATCAGCCTGACAGAATTCTCGTAAGAAGTGTGGAGTATAATGTTCTTAGCAACATTATCCAGTCCGATTTGCTTAATCTGATTAGATGTAAGCGTGGACCTCTCCATAGGCTCATCTCTGGCATTTGGAACTGGGACATTTCCAGACACGGGCCAGGTGGTAGATCTATTCGTCGTGAACATGATAGTGCCAGTCTCGATCACCTTCGGCATCTAATCATGAATGGAGTAGAGATGTGCAAAGACCCTGAATTTCCAATAATCATAATTATCAACAGAGAACTCAGGAAGATTTCCCTCAAGGCGCTTAGAACTGGATGCCATGATATGCAAGTTTTCAGAAATAGATCAGTTCAGTCGACCACCAGAAGTTTCTCATCAGAAACTGTTGGTAAACAAAGTTAGTGGTCTTTTGAACTACTGCTCTGATACCACTTGTTGGTCCCGAGATGAGTAAATCAGTGTATGGGGGGAATACACTGATGTTAGATTATTCCGAAACTTAAAAAATACTCTTACACACTCAGTCAGGAAGCTCCTGAAGTTACTCACTAAGCTGATAGTCCGCAGGGACAGCAGGGAAAAGTCAGCAACGATTCAGATAAGCTGAGTATGAGTTTTGTGCTCAGAAGCTCAATAGAGATAATAAACTACTGACCGCTCGGAAGCAAGTCAGTTGGACTACTATCTCAATAAGCTAGAGTACGTGCGGAATGTGAGCCCTTAGTTTCTACTCATTTTAGTTTCTGAAAATGTTTTTCTCTGACTTTGCTTAGAATAGGGTGGTTAAGGCGGGTGCACAATTTTAAAGGTCAGGATGATTGATTCAGCCTGATGGTTTTAAAACAATGCAAGTATTCTCAAATTATAATGAATGACAATATGATCCTGAGCAAGAATGTAAATCAGCACACGAGTGGCTTTTAAACGTTGTTCGGAGATAACCAACTCCTACGTCCATGGCCTGATTTAAAAGGAAGTGATCCTCTTCCACTGAGGATCAGAACTTGATTTTTACGTGCCAAGGGACAGGAGTAGCTTCCTTCCTCTCTAAGGAATTTAGCCCCTAGGTGGTTTTACAAGTCCCAGACCTTCTAACCAACCTTCCTCACAACCTAAGGGGTTTGGTATTCTGATTCCAACTAAGGATAGCCCAAGCAATACAAATCGATGCTAAAGATTAGAGCTATCAATCTAAGCAAAATACCGAGTGAATCCTACTACAACACTAGGGAAATTTAATTGCTGAGTGTTGTTCAAAGTATGCTTTGAGTGCATGGATTCTTTAGATTCTTTCACTTGGAAATTTCCCGTAACCTTGAATAGGTACAAGGCTCTCTGTATTTATAGGAGAGATTTGAAATAGATCCGTTGGAGGAGATCCACCCAAATCTTTCTATTTTAGGGTGGTTGCGGGCTAGATGTACTTATTGACCTTTTTCCCATGCTTAATCAGGAAATTATGTCCCGCTCCCTGCAACTCTAAGATGTATTAACTGTTGTGCAGACTCCGTACATACGTGTCGGAACACAATTGGCTCTCGGTACAAATGGCTAGTAGTTCGTCTGACACTTGTCCTTCCTCGTTCATTCAAGTCTCTGAGTTTCTTTTCATTTACTCAGGATGAATGTTTGTCTTTAATGGAGTTTTACTGACATTCTCTTTGTCTCTCAGGTGTTAACATAAATGTCAACTATCCTATAGCATGTGTAACCTTTTTGCTTCGGACTTACATGTGTCAGATAAACTGACACAATGCCCAAGTCAGGTCTTATAAGCATTAAGCTCAGCCTGATAGGTTACTCAGCCCGGCATGTGTAACCTTTTTGCTTTGGACTTACATGAGTCAAATAAACTGACTCAAGGCCTAAGTCAGACGAGCATTAAGCTCAACCTGATAGGTTACATTGTCCTTCACTGGCTCTGACCTGACCTGAGCATGCTTAGTATTGGTCCCAAAGGCAGGTTTTAGAGTAAGAATACCATTAGACAAGTCTAGAAGGGGGGGTTGAATAGACTTGCAGGGATTCAAAACATTTTTCTGATTTTTGGTTTATTTCAAAAACACCAGACTACTTAAGATAGTCTGAATTTGAAAGGTGTGCGCTATGTAAATTTGTGCGGAAATATTTTTAAAGAAAATCTGTTTTAGGTGATGTGCACAAGTAAAGAACAGAAAATAAAGGCGCGAGACACAAAGGATTTATAGTGGTTCGGACAAAGGTCATATTCCACTCTCCACAATCCAATTGGAATTGTGGGGCACTACACTAACTTTACTCACTCACTCACTCACTTCGAGAGTACTACTCTCTTACAAATCGTTAATGCTTCAGTAGCAATCGACTTCTCACAGCTTCTACAAAGCTTTACAAAGAATCAGTATGAATATAGGGTGTTGAGTGCGAGTAATGATTTTGACAGAGTTTCGGCAAGCTTAAAGTGCGTGTAAATCCGATACTGAAATCATCACTGTTACTCTAATTTATAGGGTCAAATAACTAGCCGTTGGGATGGACTAGAAATCTGAGATCCTATAATCTCGTATTCAATCAATCATTGAGATTGATTGAATCTCCTTCTTGATTCCCGAGAATCTTCAAGATTAACAATCAATCAAGTTTGTCCCCTTGATTGATTGATCTTCTATTCTGGGAATCTTGATTCCGTAAAATCTGGGCATAGAACAAGACTTCAGCTAATCTGTCTCCTCACCTGGTGTATCAGTCTGCTGATACTTGGACCTCAGCTAATGTGCAAGTCTGCTGGAGTGCACCTCAGCTGGTCTTCTGAACTTCGTCTGGAAACTTCTTTATCCTTGGTCCTTGTCTTATCTGCAATGTGCTCAGCTGATCTTCTGATGTCAGCTGATCTTAACTCCTTTGATGATCTACTCTTGATACTTCACTGTCAGCTGCTCAAGTCTTTTGTCTACTGGAACCGGCTAAGTCCTCAAGGCCTTAGCTGGTCTTCTTTTCTAAGATAGCTTCGGATCTTCTAGGTAGCAAGGTGAATTCCCCCTTACTCAAACCTATCTAATCCTAACTACTCATTAGCTGACTAACAGGTTCAGCTGGTCCTATTACAAGCTGATTGGTTTATTATATCATCAAAACATCTAACAAGAATATCCTAACAAATTCCCTCTTTTTGATGATATGAAAACCAGTCAGCTGATCTCAACAGATAAGCATATTAAAATCAGGATCAATAGGACAGAAAAGAAGATCTTTATATAAGATCCCTTAAAATAATAAATGCAGCTGACAACAAGAAGTTGTCTGGAAAGATAAAACTTCATTAATCAGACAGAGATTATAAGAGATAAGGACACCTAACCTCAGTTGACTCAGCTGGCCTATTACATCACCAAAGGCTTTCTGTTGTCCATAGGCAGCTGCATCCAGTCAAGAAACCTCTTCTCAATTGCCTTCAGAGAAGGGGTGGATGTATCAGGAAGAGTTGAAAGAAACTTGGTAACCATCTGCAACCAGATCTTTCGGATCTCTACCCAGTTGACATTACCATTTACATCAGTTGGCGTGGGAAAGTATTCCAATTCTGGCAGCTCAGGCTGTACATCCACTTTGAGCATAATTTAAGAGATAGCCTTGAAGAAGATAGGAAAGTGTTCCTCTAACCATGCTCTGAACTCAGCATTCTTTTCCTTTTCTCCTCTGGTGTCTTCTCCTCTGAGCACATAGAACTGGATAAAGGTTCTTGCCTTTATTGTCTTCCACATGTCAATCTGATCAGATGACATATCCTTGTAGAACATCTCAATAGGACCATCTACCAGAGGATCATTGGGGTCTCTAACATACCTTCCACTCTTCTTCACTTTAGACTGAGGTAGTTTACCTTCTTTCTTCAATCTCCTCTGATATCTTCTTTCTAGTTGATCATTCATTTCTCTCTCCTACCTCTTATTCCTCTCCTCAGGAGTTTCTTTCTCAGCAAGCTGCAACTCTTTTGCCAGCTTCTCATCTAGCTCAACATTCATGATCTGCTTCTGTTTTTCCCTTGCTTCAGCTAACTTTTGATCTCTCAGCTTCTGAGTCTTCTGCTGGGCAATCTTCCTTGTATTGATGTAATCTTCGACGTTCTCTAATCTGGCAGATAGAACGCCATTATTATCCACCAGCAGAGCTCTCAGAGAGGTCATCTCAGCTTGTAGGGCAGCTATATCAGCTGAGTTCTTCTCTTCCCCCTTTTTGATATCATCAATAATGGAGGAAGAGGGTAGAGAAGTGGGAAGTGTATCAACAACAGCCTTTAGGTCCTCCTGACCATCTTTGCACTCAGCAACTTGTCTTTCTAGTCTCTCAGTCACCAGCCTAAATCTATCAGATTCAGCAGAGAGGGCGGCAGAAGCATCATCAGTGAATGCCTTTGCTGTCTCTTTGAATTTCTGAAGAGTGTGGAAAAATTCCTTCCTTGTGGCATACAAGTTGTCCTCCATAGCATCTCTCAGCTTATTCCGATGATCCAACAACACTTGATGGACATGTTGTTCAATCAGCGAGGGAGCAGCAGACTTGGCAGCCAGCAGAGTGGCTTTGACTTCCCTGATATGATCATCAAAATAATTTTTTAAACTGTTGAGGATATCAGGAGACACCTGGTCAGTAGGGTTAATCTCAAGGTTTGCTACAGGAGGAATGAATTCAGACATCACTGTTTCCGGGCAATTCAGTGCAACCCCATCCTTAAGCAGCAAAGCTCGTGCAACCTTCCTAAGACCTTCAGGAGTTGTCAGCTGGGATGGTGCCTTAACCTCCAAGGCATACATCAGAATCTCCTCACATTCAGTGAAGGCAGCTTCACCCATCTCATTTACCAATGCCAAAAAGAAAGTAACAGGACCTTCTCTCGCTTGAGCCCGGGCGAGACCATCAGCTAAGATATCTTGATAGGCAGGATAGGAGGTGAGTTCTGGTATATATAGGGAAATGTGGGCTAGGGCAGTAATGATCATCCCTCATTCAAGAGGCTCCTTTGAACGAAGGTGAGATAAACATGCTTGTTGGGCCATTTTAGTGGGGGAGTTGGGGGTTTCTAGATCAATGGGTTCAGGGTGAGAGGGTTGGGGAATAGCTGAAGGCTCACCAGAGGTAGCTATCTCCTCTGGTTCATTGCCAGCTGGGATTTGTGAAAGTGAGGTGTGAGCTGGAGGTGTGGAATGTGTAGACGTTTGGGTGTCTGGGATGCTTGAGGCGATGGGGATTGTGGAAGTTTGTGTGGGGAATCAGATGAAGGAGTGGGTTGAGCTGACCTGATTGGATCGGCGGCTATAGGTGTATCTGCTGATGGTGCTTCTTCAGAGGATTGAACAACCTCTGTCTCAGCAACCGATGGTTCTGCTGATTCCTCTTCCACTGACTCCTCCTCTTCTTCATCAGAATCAGACTTAGACTCTTCTCCTGAACCAGCTTACTCAGCTGATTCTTCCTCTGCTTGTTCCTCTTCTGCATCAGAGGACTCATCAACCAGCAGAGTATCCTTTTCTGCTGAAGACTTCTTCTCCTTCAGACTGCTCAGAGGGGCAGTATCATCTTCATCATCTGAGTCAAAGGAAAGTTTCCTTTGAACTGGAGTAGTGTCCCTCTTTGACTTCTTCTTCCTACTCCCTCCAGCAGGCTTTGAAGCCTTCCTCTTCTGTTTTTTACCAGAATCAGCAGAGGGCCCTGGTGCAACAGCTGCTGGGTCAGCTGCCGAATCTGAATCAGTTGGCCTAATTACATCTAAATTGCTTCCCCTCAGGAACTTGGTATGGTTGTACTTAACAACCCATTCTTTATTCCACCTATGTTCTGGCATCAAGTGATTCAAGATTATTGTAATCTTGGTAGCCATAGAGCATTTTGAGGTGAACTTGTAGACATGCTATCCATTCACCATTTCAGCAGCACATCTTTTGGACTCCAAGCGAAACCACAGTAAACTCACCCAGTCTGCTTGAACCCCATCCAGTATCGTGCGAGCGACACTTAGTCGAAGTTTGGTAAGGGCATCCAAACTTCCCTGCTCAGCAAGAATTACCTTGTTCACAACATCCATGAAAAACCTAAACCTCCTCCTCAGCATATTCTTCTTAAGATTTGTGGTTGTGTCCTGATGACTCTTCCTCGCCATTATCTTGAAGGTAGTCAAATAATTTGCCTCCTTATATGTGTGAGGTTGGACACCAGAGGCTGATAAACTAAAGAGCTTTGCAGCAACATCCTTAGACAAAATGACCGTTTTCCCATCAACCAAAGACCCAATAGAGTTAGGGCTAAACTGGGTTTTGAGTAGAAACTGGAACGCATAGTAGTTTAGCTTCTGGTTATCTGGGGGCTTCATGGAGATGAAGGTTTGGAGATTATGATGTTGGAGAAAATTTAGTATCTCTCGAATCTCTGGAACCCTTGTTGTGTTATAATCAACACACATTTTGGCATATATCATCGTCTTGAACATCTTCTTCAGAGCTTTGTGATCCATGGCTTCAACACAAGGGTTAATTTCACAGAGAAAAATATGCAGACACGAGAATAGAGACGATAGACAGATTCGAGGTAGAAAGGTTTTCAAAAAGAAGTTTAAAGGGTATTTATATGAATTGAGTGAGATGAGCAGTTTTTCCAAAATTAAAACCGATCAATTTTGAACGTAGATTTGTATATTGCATCACACAAATCAAAGGTCCAGATTAGATGACCTTTGAGAATTTTGGGGGTGATGCGTAAGTGTCAGGTTTTCGAAAAGGTTTTGGCCGCCACAAGTTCCGCCTTTTGGAAAAAGGTAATGATGAAAAACTTTAGTGATGAAATTTGGGCGGTGAGAAATTAATTACCACTGACACTTTATTTTGGAAAAAGTAATAAATCCCCGAATTTTCGTAAGAGAAAAGATTTGATAGCCAATTTTCTAAAAAATAATTTTAGAAATTAGGGATTTATTAATTTTAGAAAAGATTTATAAAAAAAATTTCAAAACAGACATCGAAGATCATAGTAATACTTATCGAAATGCTGATGTGGCAGGGTCAGCTGATAAGAGTGATCCTCATGAAAATCTTTTCTACTCATCTGGGTCTTTAATGTCAGCTGACATGGATCAGCTGAAGCGAAATGGTCTTGTCTGACTCTCATGACTTATACCTGTATCAAGTTAGAAATAACAAGATAGAGATATGACAAGAAAGAGTAAGAGGACATACCAGATCAGCTGATGTGAAGATCAGCTGATTACTTCAGCAGACTATGCCTCAGCTGAATACCAGCTGACCACCCAGACAACCCAATCCTTTCTTTCTAAAGAACTGCTCCTCCATCTATCATTCCTAACTCTGCTACTAATTCTCTGAATCTTACCTCTGCTAAAGGTTTGGTAAGAACATCTGCTCTTTGCTTCTCTGTGTGAATCTTCCCCATCCTGATGTCTCCTTTCTCAGCATGATCTCGAAGAAAATGGTGTCTTATGTCCACATGCTTACTTCTGGTATGAAGAACTGGATTCTGAGTAATAGCTATTGCACTTGTGCTATCACAGAAGATGGGTATCTCTTCTGTGATCACATGGTAGTCCCTCAGCTGTTGTCTGATCCAGAGCAGCTGAGAGCAGCAACTACCAGCAGCCATGTACTCTGCCTCTGTTGTGAAAGTAGCTACTGAAGTTTGCTTCTTGGAGAACCAAGATATCAGCTTACTTCCCAAAAACTGACATGTGCCAGAAGTCGATTTCCTATCAATCTTGCACCCTCCATAGTCAGAGTCTGAATACCCACTCAGCTGAAGATTATCATCAGCAGGGTACCAGAGGCCTAGATTGGAAGTACCCTTCAAATACTTCACAATCTTCTTAGCTGCTTCCAGATGAGATTTCTTGGGATTGGCCTGAAATCTTGCACACACTCCTACTGCAAAACTGATGTCAGGTCTGCTGGCAGTGAGATACAGCAAAGAACCAATAAGTCCTCTGTATTGTGTCTGATCCACTTTCTCACCAGCCTCATCTGGATCCATGCTGAAGTTTGCCATCATTGGAATCTTAGCTTCTCTGCTGCTACTGACTCCAAACTTTTCTATTAGATTCTTGGCATACTTAGTTTGGCTGATAAAAGTTCCATTGGACAATTGCTTCATCTGCAGTCCAAGGAAGTAGGTCATCTCCCCCATCATGGACATTTCGAACTTGCTGGTCATCAGCTTGCTAAACTGATCACACATCTGCTTGTTGGGGGAGCCGAAGATGATATCATCCACATAGATCTGCACTAAGAGGATATCATCTCCATCTTCTTTTCTAAACAAGGTTTTGTCTATCTTTCCTTTGCTGAATCCACTATCCAGTAGGAACTGTGATAGAGTATCATACCAAGCTCTAGGTGCCTGCTTTAGTCCATATAAAGCCTTCTGCAACCTATAAACCTTGTTCCCAATCTCAAATCATGGTGGCTGTTCCACATAAACCTCTTCTGCCAGGATACCATTCAGAAAAGCTGACTTGACATCCATCTGGTATACATTGAACCCTTTGAAAACAGCATAGGCAAGAAACAATCTGATGGCTTATAGTCTTGCCACAGGAGCAAATGTCTCATCATAGTCTATCCCCTCTGACTGTGAATACCCCTGGGCTACTAGCCTTGCCTTGTTTCTAACCACTACATCATTTTCATCCTTTTTGTTCTTAAAGACCCACTTAGTGCCTATGACCTTCTGATGTTTGGGCCACTCCACTAGAGTCCAAACTTCTTGTCTTGAAAACTGGTTTAGCTCCTCTTCCATAGCTACAATCCAGTTTGGATCTTCAAGAGTTTCATGGATATTCTTGGGTTCTATCAGAGACACATAACAGCTGAACTGAAAACCCAAGTTTAGCTTTCTTCTTGTCTGAACACCTACACTTGGATCTCCTAAAATCTGCTCAGATGGGAAATCAGACAACTTCTTCTTGCCCCTCTAAGGTGCCATGGTCTGCTCCTCTTGGGTCTTGTCCAATATTCCCCCTTGGTTAGTGTCAGGAGTCAATGTGCCATCATCTGGTGCTAATGAGGGCTTATTAGCTGACTTGGGCTCATCATCTGAATCTGAATCTGATTCTATCCTAGGTACCACTACCTTAATCAGATCTAGCTTGTCTGATAAATTCAGCTGATCCATCCCTTCTGCTAGCTTCTCCTTGCTGTACTCATGAATAGATTCATCAAATACAACATGGGGTGTCTCCTCCACACAGAGAGAGACTTTATTAAAGACTCTATAGGCTTTGCTACTTCCAGAATATCCTAAGAATATTCCTTCAGCAACCTTAGAATCAAAAGTCTTTAACTTAGTCTTTCCATTGTCATGGATGAAACACCTACACCCAAAAATATGGACAGAGGAAAGATTAGGAGTTTTACCTTTGTACATTTCATAAGGAGTATTCCCATGTCTCTTAACTGGTAGACACCTATTTTGGATGAAGCAAGCAGTATTGATGGCTTCTGCCCAAAACCTTTGAGGAGTCTGATATTCAGCTAACATGGTCCTTGCTGCCTACTTGAGAGTTCTGTTTCTCCTTTCAGCTAACCCATTCTGCTGAGGTGTTCTGGCAGCTGATGTCTCATGCTGAATGACATTATCCCTGCAGTAGTCAGAAACAACAGAGTTAAGAAACTCAGTACCTTTATCACTTCTGATTCTGACTATGCTGAGGTCCAGCTCCTTCTGAATCCTCTTGAACAACTCCAACATCTTAACCATAGTCTCATTCTTCTTGAACAAGAACACTACCCAAGTGAATCTTGTATAATCATCAACAATCACCAGTGTGTACTTCCTTCCACTGAAGCTAAGAGGTGAGACTGGTCCAAACAAGTCCATATGAAGCAGCTGGAGTGCTTTTGTTGTTGAAGTACTCTGCACATCTTTGAATGAGGCTTTAGTCTGCTTCCCTTTCTGACAAGCATCACACTTCTGCTCAGATGCAAACACCTCATTTGGTAGTCCTCTGACAAGACCCTTCCTTGCAACCTTGTTGAGTGTCTTGAAGTTCAGATAACCTAACCTCTTGTGCCAGAGCCAGCTGATCTCTGATGAGCTTTTAGCAACCAAACATGAGTCAGCTGGACAACTCCTTGCAAAATCTGCAAGATACATATTACCTCTTCCGAGTCCAGTTAGTAGCACCTGGTCATTTAAATCATTAATAACAAGGCAAGAGTTCTTAGAAAATCTTACTGAATATCCCTTGTCACAGAATTGGGATACTGACAAAAGATTGTGCATAAGCCCTTCTACATAGTAGACTTCTTCAACTCTTGTTCCTTTGATCAGCTGGGTGCCAACTCCTCTGGTGACTCCAAAATTATTTTCACCGAACACAACTCTAGGCCCATCAAGCTTCTCAAAGGTCATGTGCTTCGAGCAACCGCTATCAATGTACCAGACATGGCCTTTGGCTTCTCCTCTCTCTATTGGGCTAGAGTCTGCCTGAAATAAAAACTCAGGCTTTAGGTACCCTTTCTTTGGGTCCTGATTGGTTAGTTTCTACTTTCTGGATCCACAGGTAGAGATCATCCTTATGAGGTTTAGGGGATCTCAACCTTCTACCATACTTGTCCACAAAGATCATTTCCCTCAGAGGATCTTTTCTGGGGCGATGAGTGATAACAGCAGGTTTGTAGGTGGTCTGCTCAAATGGATAGTTTCGGCTTGAGCCTCCGAATGACTCATATACTTTAGCCTGTGAAGGCTTGCCTACTTTTGTTACATTAAAAGTAACCCAGGGCTGAGGTCTATTTCGCTTGGGCTTACTCTGCTGAGATGACCCAGGCTTATCATTCCTCTGCTGATTCTGTTGAGGTCTCCTTGTCTTAGCAGAGCTATGACTTGGATTCCTCTTCTGGTCTTGGGGCTTCTGAGCTTTGGACTTATGTTGGTTATCAGCAGGCTTCTGAGTTTTAGTACTCTTTTGCTCTGCTGAAACCTTATGATCACCAGCAGACTTCTGAGCTTTTGAGCTCTTATGTCCAGCTGGGACCTTTTCTGTCCCTCTGCTCTTTTGTCCTTCTGATCCAGATGTAGTCTCAGCTGGCCCTTTACCCTTTCGAGGATCCCTAATTAATCCACTGTTACCTTTCTTCTTCTTTTGTGGTTTGGGTTTGGGATAACCAAGACCCCTTTTGTCATTCACAGTTTGTGAGGACTCAGCTATTTCAGACACGGCATTCTTTGCCTTAGTCAGCTGGTCCACTTTCAGCTGAAGCTGCTGTGAATGTTTGATTGTCAGTTCATTCTGCTTGAAGAGTTCATCGAACTTAGCTGTCAGCCGATTATGTTCTTCACTCAAAACAGTATTCTCAGAAAGTAGCTTTTCTATCAGCTTCTCCTGTTCCTCACACTTTGCTATTAAGTCAGCAGACTTGTTAGCATGTGAGTCATAGGATATCACTGGTAGTCTAGCATTTTCCAGATCCTGTCTCAAGCTTAGAACTTCAGCTTTCAGACTAGTGTTCTCCTCTTCCAGCTTGGAACAAACTTTTAAGGAGGATTGGAGATCAGACAACAACTTGTGTATATCTGACTCCATAGAATAGGTAGAACAGCAAGATGAGCTAACAGAGGGGGTAGGAGAATTTACCTCTTCTACCTTTGCCATAAGGCAGATGTCCTCTTCTGACTCAAAATCAGATCAGGATGAGGATGAGCTTATATCCTGCTTCTCCTCCTCTGCCAGCAGAACTCTCTTATCAGCAAATCTACAATCTCTCTTGATCCTCTTTTCTTCTCTCTCCCTTGGTGTAAGCTGGGGGCAATCATAGCTGAGATGCCCTGGCTTGTTAAAAGAAAAGCAAACACCATCTCCTCCTCTTCTGGGACTTGGTTCCCTCCTTCTCTCTGGAGACTTGTATCTGGTCTCTTGTTCATCTGATGGTCTTCTGGAATCAGATGACTTCTGGTATCTCCTGGAAGAATCACTCTTGTTCTTCTTCCAATGGGATCTGTACTTCTGGAACTTGTTTGACATCTTGTCAAACTTCTTGGTCAGCAAAGCAAGTTGCTCCTTTAAGCTCATGTCCTCTGGAGTAGAGGACTTCTCTTGACTATCAGCTGCAGCAGAGAATGCAACATTCTTCGTAGCTGATGAAGTTGGAGTCTCATCTTCTTGATCTTCTTCTTGGATATCGAACTCATGTGCCTTCAGATGAGATAATAGTGTATGATGACTCATCTCAGATAAGTTCTTGGTCTCCTTGATCACAGTCACCTTCACTCTCCATCTAGAAGTAAGAGATCTCAGGATTTTGTTATTGATCTCCTTCTCTGAGTAATCCTTTCCTAGAGAACTTGCCTTATTCAAGATATTAGTCAATCTCATATCAAGCTGATCAATTGACTCATCAACTTTCATCTTGAAAGTGTCAAAAGTGTGAAGAACGGCTTGAAGCTTATTCTCCTTTATCTGATCAGTCCCTTCACACATTAAGGTGAGTTTCTCTCATATCTCCTTAGCTGTCTTGCAGGTTTTGATCTTCTCAATGTACTCCTTAGACAAAGTCTCGATAATTTCTGTCCTGGCCACTTGATCCAGATTGAAGAGCTTTCTTTCAGCATCATTTAGTTCACTCTTCTTCTTCTCTGTCTTCCTCCTTTCACTGATCTCAGCTTCTGGAGTCTTGCCATCACTTACTCCTTCCCAGAAAAACTTGATTGACCCTTCCTCCAGAACATCTAGCATCCGATCAGGAATGGCTATAAGGTGATTCTCCATTCTGAATTTTCAGTAATCATAGTCTTCTATGGAGAATTCTGGCAACTTCCTCGTCTTGGATCCACTCTTCTTGTAAGAAGTCATATCTGCAAGTGGTTAGATAAAATGCACACAGAATTTTCTAAAATGATTTTCACGGATCTGTCCAGGTGACCACCAAAAGCTTTCTCAGGTTGTGGTCTTTTGGGCACACATCTCTGATATCACTTGTTGGTCCCAAAGGCAGGTTTTAGAGTAAGAATACCCTTAGACAAGTCTAGAAGGGGGGGTTGAATAGATTTGTAGGGATTCAAAACCTTTTTCTGATTTTTGGCTTATTTCAAAAATACCAGACTACTTAAGATAGTCTGAATTTGAAAGTTGTGCGCTGTGTACGGAAACGTTTTTAAAGAAAATCAGTTTTAGGTGATGTGCACAAGTAAAGAACAGAAAATAAAGGTGCGAGACACAACGGATTTATAATGGTTCGGACAAAGGTCTTACTCCACTCTCTACAATCCAATTGGAATTATGGGGCTCTCCACTAACTCTACTCACTCACACACTCACTTCGAGAGTACTACTCTCTTACAAATCGCCAATGCTTCAGTAGCAATCGACTTCTCACAGCTTCTACAAAGCTTTACAAAGAATCAGTATGAATATAGGGTGTTGAGTGAGAGTAATGATTTTGACAGAGTTTCGGCAAGCTTAAAGTGCATGTAAATTTGATACTAAAATAATCACTGTTATTCTAATTTATAGGGTCAAATAACTAGCCGTTGGGATGGACTAGAAATCTGAGATTCTATAATCTTGTACTCAATCAATCATTGAGATTGATTGAATATCCTTCTTGATTCCCAAAAATCTTCACAATTAACAATCAATCAAGTTTATCCCCTTGGTTGATTGATCTTCTATTCTGGGAATCTACCTTCCTTTTGTCGCAGGTCAACCCTTGAATTGATTCCGTAAAATCTTGGCATAGCACAAAACTTCAGCTGATCTGTCTCCTCAGCTGGTGTATCAGTCTGCTGATACTTGGACCTCAGCTGATGTGCAAGTCTGCTGGAGTGCACCTCAGCTGGTCTTCTGAACTTCATCTAGAAACTTCTTTATCCTTGGTCCTTGTCTTGTCAGCGAAGTGCTCAGCTGATCAGCTGATCTTTTGATGTCAGCTGTTCTTAACTCCTCTGATGATCTACTCTTGATACTTCACTATCAGCTGCTCAAGTCTTAATCGATGTGCGTGCTTAAGGAAGTAATTAATCAAGTCCTGATTGACGTGTCCAAGAGAATTGAACAAGCATGAAGAAAGAACCAGATCGGAGAACATTCTGACGAGTCAACAGTTGTTAAGCTGGTGACGAGTTAGTAGCTTATAGTGAAGCAGGTAGCTGTTCAGCAGCTTCTAGTGAAGTATGCTGTTGATCAGCAGCTTATGATGAAGCAGGCTGGTGACGATCCAACAGCTTGTATTTCCTATATAATGTAATCTAATTCATTCGAATAAGATACGGAAGTTTTACCCTAACGAGGTTCTGGTTGAATGATAAGCTTATATAAACGTTCTACCTGCTTACTCATAAAACCTCGCACGTTCATCTATTTCAGCATATTATTGGTGTAATTGTTGTTATTATGGCCACATAATCGTTGTTATGAAAATTATATCAACAGTTTGGCGCTAGAAGAAGGGCCTGAACCTCCGTTTATTAGATTCTGCTAGATATTGGAATGAAAATTGCAAAATTTGGATTCTGGAAGAAGTTATGAAACCTGCTCGCTTGAAGGAAAACTAGTTGGTCGCCTGATTGCGTGAAGGAAACTAAGTTGTTCGCCTCTTACCCAAGAAATAACACTACCTGGTCACCTCTACCTCACCTGTTCGCCTCCTGCTCACCTGTTCGCCACCTGCTCACTTGCTCGCCACCTGCTCATTTGTTCGCCTAGGTACTTCTCTAACAACATAACAGCTAAACCTGCTTGGTGGAAAGCAGCTGACATTACGTAAAATATCGCGAGAGTTATCTCAACCAAGGGTGACATCTCACGGGAGGAATAATAATCATAAAACTCGAAGAGCACCTACACCGGAGCAATCAACGATGATTCATAATGCTACAACAAACAGGCAACGGTTGGAGAACACTGGTGTTCCAGCTATCTAAAACATTACAGCAACAACAACAGAGAGCGGCATGTCCATCTAAGATACGACTTGAACCAGAACCAGACCATGAACGAACTGTTCAACATCAACCAGAAAATGAAGCTGATAGCGAGCAAAGGAAGAAACAGATCAAGGGAAAGCTACCATCAGTTCATGAACAACTACGTTGACCAGAAATGGAAAGGTTAGGCCCTGAAGGTGCTCAAAAAGCCACCAAGATTTCTACGAAGTCACACCCAAGTGATAGAGTGTCCTGCTCCGCTCGCTTTAAGCGAGAGGAATGGCTTCCACGTCCTAGCGGAGAGACTTCAGACGGAATCTTGTTGTCTATGAAGAAGACAATTAAAGACCTACAGGCCAAGGTGTCTCAACGCCCGGAGGATGATTCAACCCTACAAATCTCATTGTCACCATTGTCACCATCAATTTTTTTAGCACAGATCCAGTACCCAATAACAAAGTATCGTACTTCACTCCAAAGTATTGACTGACGAACTTTGTTCAAGAAGAAGTGCCCAAAGCTCCAAATCAAATGCTCTGATCCATATTTCTCAAGCAGATGGGAGAGAGCAAATGCAATTGAAGAATGCAGAGGAATCAACATACAACTCATCATGGAAGGACATTAAAAAATGATGACCCATCCCAGACATATCAAAGCAACTGATGGTGGATAAACTAGATCCTCACAAAGCAAATCGGTTGCAACGAACATCTGGAATATCTATTCAGTGTGAAGGACTGCATGAATCTTCTCACTTAAGATGATTGGATCATGAACAGTTTTCCTCTAAAGATGAAAAGAGCAATCGAAGACTTACAAGCAAAATTATCAACTCATTCAGAGGACAACATAAGCTCATAATCACCAACATCGCCTCAATTTCCTATTATCCCAGAAGCATCCATTCAAGAAGAAGTCCAACATCCGACGATAAAGCTAAACGAGGGAGAATCAGACTCTGAACGATTAAAATGCCCTGATCTGGGAAAATAGAAAAATGAAAAGATATAATCAAAGTGTCAAGAAAGAAAAAAGACATTTGAGCGCAACTTATCGGGGTCTCCACCTGAACCTGTAAATAATGTGAGTTGGAGATCAAACTCTCCAATGATATCAATGGAGGCATCCGACGCAACTTAATGCAAGTGTTGACAGCATTCTTATTGAGGTAAATACTGCATCGGCGGGACATTACAAGACGCTTGTTGAAATAATCACTAGAGGTTAGCCAATATGGAATAACCTACGCACCCCGAACAGCTATCAAAGGACAAGTGCTTGCCGATTTCATCGTCGAGCTAACTTTCCCACAAGATCCAGCGAGGGGGTGTATAGTCCCACCTCTACATTGACAAATCATCAACAAGCACAACAACAGAAGCTTGTAATAGACAAGTTTTCACTCCGGCAATCAGATTTGATTTCACAGCTACAAACAGCAAAGCCGAGTATGAAACATTATTAGCCGGACTTTGGTTATCATTATCTGTTGGGGCAACCAAACTTCAAATTTTTGAAGATTCCCAGCAAATAATATCCCAAGTCCGACCAAACACACAGGCAGACACATTGGCCCGACAGCGGAAAAGCAGAGCTGACACGAAACTACAAGAACCCTCGATGTTAGATTAAAATATAAATCAAACTTCGAGTGGGGGGCAGGAAGAGGACAACAACCGGATCAAATGCAAAACGTCCCAATTGAACAAGTCTACATGTTATCATTAGCAGGGGACTCCGAGCTGTTTTTTGAAAGATCAAAAGCAAGATGAATCTCAACAAGTACTATGCATGTCATCAGAGTATCAACCACAACACAGATGAATACCAAGACTTGTTGCGGCAACACAGATGAGTACCAAGACTTGTTGCAGCAATAGCACAGATTTTATGAAGACGGAGAATTATTCCCAGCGAGAAGGCTATAAATCGCCTAATCCATCAACTCGGATACCGGGGAAGTTTTCGTCACACATATATATACATCATGTACAAACATTAACAACATGTAAAATTCCTGTGTTGCATAATCGTACAAAATGTTTCTTGAAAGTTCTCTCGTACGAACTGAATTAGGACCCAAGAAGTTGGCTACTTCGCGAGACGAAGTAGTACCAATGGAGGTCGAACATTCAGAATACGTACAAAGGGCAGAACATAATCAAGAAACAATAATCTTAACAGGATCAGCGCATGAGAGGCACCTCAACGATGAATGACCGAACCTGAACTGGAATGTAAACGTCGACGAGCTTATTTGAAAGCGCGCAACGCCAATGGAAAGAGTCGATGACAAATTAAGAAGCGCGTGCCTTCCAGCACGATGGTTTAGCATGCAAAGATATTATGCATAACCAGCAAGTGAATGGAACGGCAAACCAACCTCAAGCATTCCGTTCAAAGGATTGCCAGCTATCACACCTCGTGAAGAAAACTCCAACTATCTCCAGATAAATAGAGTTTTCATCTTCTCAAGCCATGCTTTGGTAGATGACACATATATCTCTTTGTTCACTCCAAAGCAATCATCCACATCACAAGCTGCCAGTACCTCAATAAAGAGGATATGGTGCTGATTCCATCAGAAATATCAGGCACGGACAAACAGTTTGGAGGAACTGGCACATACTGGAAGATATATCCATCTCGAGAAAAGTAGCCTTTATCAATATTATTTTGATAAAGGCTTTGATCTCAAAACCAGAACGACGTCGACACTTCCTAAAACATTAAGGAAGAAAGATCACAGATATATCACCAGGTAAAATTCTCGAGGCATCTGCCCAAAAGAGAGAACTGCCCCCACCAGATGCCTCAGAGCATTAATTCAGGCAATTATTCCATCTCTATAGGCAATGATATCTAGCCTATATTGATGATGCCGCCCATATAGCCGATGCACTTCCTAGAAGCAATAAGTCTTCTTGGGGGCATGATAATTCCACCTTTATAGGCGAAGACTCGAGTATTCCATCTTTATTCGCGATGTCCATTCCGCCATATTGACGATGCGCCTCCCAGAGGCATGATTATCTCGTCTTTATAAGGCGTGCCGCCATAGGCGATGCGCCTTCTTGAAATGATAATCCTTTTTGAAGGCATGATTATTTCGTCTTTATAGATCATGCCGCGATGCGCCTCCTAGAGGCATGATTCCACCTACATAGGCGAAGTGCCTTCTCGAAGCAACAAAACCTTCTTGAAGGCACAATTATCTCGTCTTCATAAATGATGTTCAATCCACCTATATTGATGATGATGCACCTTCTAGAAGCGATAATCTTTCTTGAAGGAGAATATACTATTCTTTATCAAAAATCCAGGTTGGCGATACCCCGGAACATTTCAAATCATTCAACTCCTAATCATAAATCACAATCAACAGTTGAATGGGGGACAGGAAGCAAGCAGGAAGTAATGTTTATAAAGAGCAACTGCACCAGCAAAAGTGCCACATCTTTCCTCTGTTGCTTTGATTTTCTCGGTGAACATTTCTGAGCAACAGGTGCAACAGCAGGAGCAACCGGGGCAGGCGCAGGCGCAGGCGCAGGTGGTGCCGGGATTTGAGCTCCTCTCTTCTTCCGTAACACCACCATTTTAGATGGTAGGGTCCATCTTGTGTTTGTTCAGTCCGGTATCTAGAGCCATTATTCTCTGACAGAAAGTACTGAATTATGGAGGAATGGCAATTGTAATGCCTTGATCTACAACGAGAAAATAATAAATTATTAGGAGACAGGTATATCAAAGTTCGATAAATGGGTATGCGAGAGCGAAATGATTGATACCTCAATACTATACTGGGGGCTGACTCTGATACACAAAATCATCAAGAAGTAAAAAGCTTGAATTCATACTGATCACAAGCATCGGGCAAAGGAAGCTTTGGCCAAGCAGGTAGCTCAAGATTAGGATGCTCACGATGTATGTTTTGTTAAACAGAACCCATAATAAATGCTATAGACAACCTTTTTAAAGGGTTGCAGTCTAATTGAAATTGCCTAAATACCAAGTGGTTGCAGAGGGTTAATGCGCTCCGAGTAGAGCCACAGCTCTGCTTGCCGAGCACGCTCCTTGTAAAGTGACAAAATGGTATTTACAATACTAATACGTCCTACACACAAGAGCTAAAGCAAGTCGTACGCTCTTCTTAGGTCGAAATGTTACGGTGTCAAACACCTAGCAACTCCCACATAAGAATCGAGCGTGATGCCCCGAAAGACCACTCACACAGGGACCAGAGTGATGCTTCGAACGCTCATCCAAAGGACGTTATACACGCTCCAAAGGATAGCAAAATGAATGAACACTAGAATACAAGGACAGAGCTTCATGCACGCCAAAGGGACGCTGAACACGCTCCCACGGACGTAATGAACGCTTCCTGATGCCCCAATTCCGCACGAGCGTCTTTATTCATTACAGCTGAAAAAGCTATTCGTGAACGCTAAAAAAAAAGCAAAACGAAACGAATTAAAAGACCCGATAGATGCGAAAGGCGATATAACGATTAGACATAAATGACATTTCATTAAACGTCATAAAAAATAAAACAAGAACATCAAAAGCATCCTGATCAAGAGAGTAAAGGGAGCCATAGAAGGAAGCAAAACTGATGTCTAGAACACTTAAGACATCAGACAAACAATACAAGAATGCTAAAGTAATCAAGCCTAAACAGTTGGGGGCACATTCACTAGCGGTAGGAGTAATTTTTTCTTCAACCGGAGTGAATGATGACATCTCATCTGACTAAATTTCATCCATCAGTATGAAAAAAGCAGTGTAACATCCCCACTTAAATAATACAAAAATGTGATGTGGCACAAGTAGGAATGCTACTAAATAATATATAGAGTATTAAAATACGCCATAAGTTTATACAGTGGAAGACTTAAAATAAGTGCTGCCGTAGCCTTAAATTTTTGCAAATAGCGTTCTAAACGTAAATTTATATAAAACAAAACGCCACTGCCAGCCGAGTTCATTCGCCCACGTCGCGATCCATAGCATCTGTAAAAAAGTAGAAGGGATAAGTGTTTGTAAACACTTAGTGGTGAATCTCCTGAAAATTGCGCAAATTAAAACATCAATGTTTATAACATGTGAGCCCCCGAAATTTCACCGGGTATCTATGGGTGGTGCGACCAACCCGTGGTGCCGGGGCGACCGGACTATCTCAGTTGCCACCATTTAGGTGGACTATCTCAAACTCAAAGGCCAGTCGATAGCGGGCCAGACTCAAATATTTAACATTCAACATTTAATAAATGCAATTGTAAATAAAAGTAACACTCTGTGAAGAGTGAAGTGATTCCCCACCTTGTAGATTTGAACCTACAAAGAAAATTTTAATGATAGGAAATTTGTTACTTATCCCTTCACTTTTAAATAAATCATGAAATTCACATATCAACATCTTTCATATGATATACACATAAAATTTCAATTTTAGTCTCAATACATATTCAAAAGTTGTATCAAAGATCATAAA
>JAPKLY010001054.1:16590-52235 GCA_026898435.1 Prunella vulgaris
TATATATATATATATATATATATATATATATATATATATATAATATTATTATTTAATAATTTTATTTATTATACATTCTACTTAATTACTTATAATTATTTCTTAAATAATCTACACTTAATCTACACCACTAATACCCAAATAATTTGCACACATATTTATCCCACTAAAATCTCAAATAAAATAAACAAGAACTTTCTCATTAATAAACAAATAAAGACATGTGTCACTTCAATAAATAATTTAACACGTAAAGGTAAAATAATTAGCACAACGTCATAAGTAACATATGAATAATATAAAATGTACTCAAATAGCAAATATCATGATAATAAATTAAAGTGTGCATACTGCATAAAACATATTCAAGCAATTATAAATTATCACCTAAATAATTTAAATGCACAAAATAACATGAGATATATTCAAACAATTAGCACATATAAATAAATACATTGCATTCAACACATGGAGTGTATTGATCAATGAGTAGTGAGAAGTTCGGGTATCACACATTTGCCTAACATAAACTGGAAGCGAAAACCTGAATGCAGCTTGTGCGAATTTTGGAAAAAAAAAATGCACAGAACAGGTCGGACCCGGTAAATATCCGAAAATTTCTCAATATGAATAGTTCTAAACAATCTATCTAAGTTTTTATCTAATTTAAAATTTACCCATTTTAAGACCGTATTATAATTTTATAACTCATTATTTAAAAAAAATTAATATATTGATTTTACACAATTGAAGAATATAAAAAATGAAAACAATAATGTATAAAAATAAACAAAAATATAGCATTTAAATTCCAAACATATTCTTAATAATTTTTATTTTTAGATTGATAGATTTTTATTTTTTAAAATTATGAATTTATAATTTTACCATCTTTCTACCGTTTTATATTATTCCAAACTTGAATTATTGCAATCTATAACTATATAATAAGAAAATGTTCTACTATTTTTAGAAACTTTTATTTTTCAACCCAATTCTAATTTACTAAATCTTGATATATAACTATTAAAAAATCTACATTAAATTAAACCAAACTTCATAGAACTTCAAAATATTAATTATATTAAAAATCACTTAATTACTGTATTATTAACCAACCTTTCAATTTTCAAGTCCAAAATAAACAAATTATATAATAAATACTAGATGGTTTACCTTCCCAATATAAGTGGAACTTTTCACATTTTCTACGAATAATATAAAATCTTAAATACTAAAACATTTAGACTAAGATCATCAATTTTTCGGATAGCAACACTGTTCTTTTAATCAATTTAAGATATCTGACAATATTTTAGATTTTCGGTATATTTCTTTAGCATATTTTTTAACTAAACCCTATTTTTCCTTGCAAATATACAGCCGTGTATTAATCTTCATGTTGCAAATCAATCAGGTCAACTACATGCACTTCAAAGCAAATAATTGTTTTATCTTGGAGTTCATCAATTCCAAGTGTAAATTTATTGGAACTCATAAAGTAAGTACAAATCATATATATATTGTTAAAAGACATCTATATTTTCATAACTCAGATTTATATTAAAGCGTATATTGCATCCCAAATTCAGTATATGTCAAACTCATACAAAAGGAACTATTAACAGATAGATGTAAGTTACAAGGTACATGATACATGAATACACACATAGGAGTGCACAAAATGAGTTGGTAAGTTCCTTTAACATACTTCTTGTTTTATTATCATTATCTTTGAGTTTTAATTATCTCTGATAAAGTTTGCAAATATAATATTAAATACTTATTTTAGTACATCTAACTGTTCATTCTTTTTCTTGAAATAAAGAAAAAATGTTTGAAATTATTATTAACTAATGATAACATAGCATATATAGTTTTGTACTATATAAGTAATCTTACAGGTATTGATCAATGCAAAAATTTCCAACCATGAATAAGAATAGCTACACTTAATTAATCCATCAAAATATTATCTTACTGTTGGAAATAATAAAACACAGAAAACTTAATGTACATGTCAGATTCTCAAGTTAAGACATCTTATCACTAAGCATATATAATTTTCACGTGAAAATATACATGATATTTTTAAAAACAAAATAATACGATTAAATTCTCAACACATTAAATCAATTTTATCATATATTTCAATTGAATTGATAAATTAAATTTAATGTTCATGTTCATATAAGAATAACAATTTATGTATAGATAGTAATATTATATTAAAAATAAATTGTCTGAGGTCAATTTTTCACTAAAATTCGATCATACGTATTTCTTTCTAAAATAAGATTATACTGAAATTGCGCAAATTCATATAACATACTCATTTTGTACAACACTACTAGGCACAAATTTTAGGAATTTTTTTAATAAAATAATAATATATATTTATGAATATGCACACAAATTAACATTTATTTAAAGTGTACAAAATAATTTTAGAACGGATGAATAAAATAAACAAATTATCACGAGATGGAAAGAATATAATAAATATGTCTAATTTAATAAAAATGTTTATCTTATGTAAAGCTGAGCATCGCTCAGGTAAAAATACTAATAATCAGTAAAAAAAAAAAGCCCTGCAAAACCCGTTTTAGGGTTTAACTGTAGCGCCCCAAATCTACGTATAAATAAATAACTAGAATTCGAGGTGCTACTGTTGCTACAGAAATTGAACATATTCTTTTTTTTTAAACTACACACACACACATATATATACATGTGTGTGTGAAAACACATGTATAAAAAGAAATTTATGCAGCGGAATAAATAGATATTGTAATTTTATTAAACATGTCTGACAGATATATCTAGGGTTAAGTTTTCATAACAATACATGGTAAGTCTTTAGTCTACAAAATTATAATCATCGAACGACTTAAAGTTTGTTGATCGGCATAAGAATATATTGTCTAAACAGGAACCGCAATATCATTTATTTAATTATAAAGTAGTATCATAATTTTAGTCGGACTGGGAAATTATTTGTGTCATCATTACTATCCTTGCTCCCTGTATGTGAAATCTGCAAAAGGTGTTAGAAAAGGGGAGTGAGAATTTAATCTCACTTGTGGATGACTTGCAAACTGTCAAGGGATTGGTACGTCCGAACTATAATAATAATAAGGTACTGATTCTTTATGTGATATTAATCCAATTATGGATTCTTCATGAATTCAAGTCACGTGTATAACATAGATAATAATTGTATACAATAATTAACCAGACACAGTCAATTCACATAATATTATTGAAATTATTTCACATTGAGCTATTGCCAAAAGATCATTTTTCATATATTGGCCTAATCTGCCAAAAATATTTCCAGATAATATAAATCTCCCAAAATTTACATCTAGTGGTCTTTCTACCACAATGATAGCATACATGATCACTGGTGGCCAATACCACAACAGTGTGGTCCTGAAACCTAATTTATTGTGGCCGCGCACAGTCCACTTATTAATCAGGACCACTGGTAGCCTTTCGCTACAAATTAAAATGTGATCATGTAACCTGCTTTTATTTTCTCGTAAAACTGTCATTTCACATTGTGGGGAAGATTTACTAAATTTGTAAATCATGTGCACAGAATATTATTATTATCATGCATTCGTGTAAGTAGGGGTGAGCACTATTCGGGAAAAACCGAAAAATTGAACCGAACCTAACCGAAATAGAAATTCAGTTCGGTTAATTTGGTATTCGGTTCGGTTTTGGTATTAGATTTTCAATTTTTTGGTATTCGGTTTCGGTTTTCATGGCAAAAATACCATAATACCAAAAATCGAACCGAAATAAAATATTATATATATATAATTATATATATTTGAGATTAGATATAATTATATATATTTTATATATAAAAAAACACTTAATTAGATTAGATATATATTAGATTTCGGTTATGTATATATATAATATTATATATTATATAATTATATATACTAATAGTAATATATACTAATATTATATATTTTAAATTTTAAAATTTATTATTTTAAAAATATTTCGGTTATTTCGGTATAAAACCGAAATCAAACCGAAATTTTCGGTTTTGGTTTTTACGGTTTTGCATATATATGGCTCGGTTTTGGTTTTTTATATTGGGTAATTTGGTTATTTCGGTTTTAGCTATTCGGTTCGGTTCGGTTCGGTAACCGAACCGAGCAATGCTCACCCTACGTGTAAGTATCAAATATGAGCAATTCACATAATGCAAATATACACATCACATATTATATATATATTCTATTTTAATTCTTAAGTATAATATTTATTTATTATTTTGCTTATTTAGTCGAGTCCAGAATATACCAGCGTGACGAATTAAATGCATAACGAATCACCCACCTGTTAAATTTTTAGATAAAGTTACAAACTTTCTTGAGAGTATTTCGATATTAGGAGTAGCAGGTATGTCCGAGCTTTGACTTGGGCCGCACTCTACCTAGCACAATTTTTCTTTCATCTTTAGTGATCATTTATAAGTTGTCTAAGAAAACTCGATAATATATAAAGTCTCGTGAAATTGTCCTTTCGTTTGGTTTGTTCGTTAAGCTTCGTACTCCGCCTCATTGTTGGTTGCTCTGAAGTCGAACTGAATTGCGGAGGTGAAGACTTGTCTGTCCGGGCTGATTAGGACTACGCCGGTGCCTGCTGTTGTGCTGGTTGATGATCCGTCAACGTAGAGGTGTCACGGAGCTATACGTCCCCTCGTCGGATCCTATGGGAAAGTTAGCTCGACGATAAAGTCGGTGAGCGCTTGTCCCTTGATCGACGTTCGGGGTGCGTAGGTTATACCCTATTGGCTAATTTCTAGTGACCATTTCAGCAGACGTCCGGCGGTATCTGGGCGCTGCAGTATTTGACGTAGTGGGAACATCGTCAGCACCTCCACTGGGTGGTCAAAGAAGTAGGGCCTTAATTTTCTAACACTCATCACCAGTGCATAAGCTAGCTTCTCCATCGGGGTATACCGCAACTCAGCTTCGTGTAAGACTTGACTTACATAGTACACTGGTAGGTGTGTTTTCGCCTCTTCTCGGACCAGGCTGGAGCTGATGGCAACCTCCGATGCAGCGAGGTACAAGTACAACTTTTCACCAGGTATTGGCTTTGACAGGACTTACGTATCTGCCAGGTATGCCTTAATATCTTCGAAGGCTCGTTGGCATTCGCTTGTCCACACGAAGTGGTTTTTCAGGTGTAGCTTGTTGGCCTTAGCCACTTCTCTGTACCTCCGTGTGTTTGCCTTGATCGCCTTGAAGAAAGGACTATTTCGATCGCCAGACCTGGAGATGAACCTGTTCAAAGCTGCCATGCACCCGGTCAACCTTTGGATTTTTTACACGGAATCGGGCACGCCCATCTCGATTTTGCACTGGACCTGCGTCGGGTTGACTTCTATCCCCCGCTGGCTCACCAGGTGACCTAGGAACTTTCCTGAATGTACTCTGAAACTGGTTTTCTTGGGGTTCAACTTCATGTTGTAGTGGCTAGTATGTCGAAGGTCTGTTTCAGGTGGTCAAGGTGATCCTTCTTTCTCAAACTCTTGACAACTATGTCGTCCACGTACACCTCCATAGATTCGCCAATGTGCTGGTCGAACATTTTATTCACCAACCTTTGGTAGGTTGCTCCATTGTTGATGAGTCCGAACAGCATCCTTTCCCAGCAATACATATTTTTGTTGGTGTAGAACGCCATATGTTCCTGGTCATCTGGGTGCAGCGCTATCTGGTGATAGCCCGCAAAAGCATCCATGAATGTCATCATTTCATAGCCTGCGGTGCTATCTACAAGCTGATCGATGTGGGGTAGTGGGAAGTTGTCCTTCGAGCATGCCTTGTTCAGGTCCGTGAAGTCGATACATAGCCTCCACGTCCCGTTGTGTTTCTTCACCAAGACGGGGTTGGCGACCCACTGCGGACATAAGGCTTCCTTGATCAGCTTGTTGTCCAACAGCTTCCCAACTTCAGTGGTCAGGGCTGCGTACTTGTCTGGTCCATACTTCCTTCGCTTTTGGCGTACGGGCCTCCTCGTCGGATCTATGTTAAGTCGGTGGCAAGCGTGTTCCAACTGGATTCCCGTCATATCTTCATGGGACCAGGCAAATACGTCCAAGTTGGACATCAAGAACAGCTCCATCCTCGACCGGTACGGTTCTGGCAACTCGGAACCTATGAAGAGTTCCAAGTCCCTTTCCGGGTCCACCGGGAGTGCTGTCAATTCCTCCATGGGAGTGGCCCTTCTCTTTTGACTTTTCCACCTCGGGTCGCTGATGAACTCGTCCAACTCCTCTTGTGACATTTGCGCAGGTTCATGACCTATGTGCGGTTCGAGGTCATCTGTTTGGCTTTCAGCTTGGGCGGGTTCATCAACTGTCAGTACTTTCGGTGGTATGTCAACTTGGGATGGTTCGGTGACCTGGGAAGCTGGATCAACATCCATTGGCACGGGTCCTCGATCTCTAGCAGGTTCCCCACCTTGGGCTTCGCCAACCACTTCCATGGGTGCGGGTTGCTGCTTTTGCGCCGGTCTCGACACTTGGCTATTTTGAGCTTCCTTCATCCTCTCCATTGGCGCCGGTTGTGCGTCTTGCGCAGGTTCAAAGACTTGTTCAACTTCCGGCAGATCGCCTACCTCCATCATCTCAGTTTCTGTTGAGATAATGTCTAGGATGTTTGGCTCGTCTGCTGGAATCTACACATTATCTTCAAGGACCTGGACCTGCGTCACCGCCTTTTTTACCTGGCCATCTTGGATTTGGAGCAAACATTCTCAGGCCTTTTTCTGGTCACCCTTTATGGTCCCGGCACCTTTCAGAGTTGAGAATTTTATACAGTAGTAGTATGTCAAACATGCCGCTTTGAATTCATTGAAAAAGGGACGGCCAAGGAACCCATTGTAGGAGGACTGCTGGTCGACAACTAGGAAATCTATTAACCTAGTCAGTCTCCGCTCTGGGTCCTTGGCCGATACAAGCTGGACGCTCAACCTAATAGTACCTAGGGGGACGGTTACAGCTTCTCCGAACCCCACTATCCTAGCATTGCTAGGCTCTATATACGACTCAAAATCACCTAAGACATCTAAGGTGGATTTGAAGAGAATGTTGGTGAAGGCGCCGGTGTCCACAAGTAGCATGTGAACTCGGACGTTCATTATGTTGGCTCTTATCACCAACTAGTCGTTGTGGGGTGTCAGTACCCCTTCCAGGTCCGCCGAGGAGAATGTTAGCACATCAGTGGGTGGTGCGGCGGGCTTGGAGCTAGAGCTACCCTCTTGGACCTGGTTTACGGCCCAGACTTCGGCCTTCCTCTATCTTATGGAGATGGAGGACCTCTCATCCTGGAGACCTCCGGCAGCTCCGATTACTTCTTCGAGAACTAGGAGTTCCCGAGTGGGCTCTAAGTTTTGCTGGGGTTGGGGAGGTCCCCTTCGCCTGTTCTGAGGTCCGCGTTGGCCCCGTGTCCTCCTCTTTGTCATCGGAGGCTTCCCTCCTCTCGAACCTGGGCCTCTTCGCCGGTGCCTTCTTCACAAATTTGGCCAGCTTCCCGTCCTCATAAAATTTCCACAGTTGCTTGAGGAGGTCTCGGCACTCGCTGGTGAAGTGGCCGATCGACTGGTGATAGGCACAGTATTTATTGGGGTTGAGTTCCACGCGGTCCTGGCGGATCCACCTCGGCTCCTCCAACAGGGCTTTGTTCCGGGGGCTTTGTACGTGCCCCCGAACTTCTTCCCGTAGGGCTTTTTCTCCTCTGAGGCACCGAGCTCTTTCTGGAGGGCCTCCTGCATGGCTACGTACACCCCCGCCTTGTGGCAAAATTCTGTGTAAGTGTTCGGACATGCGAGGTGCATTTCCTTCCAGAGGTCGGTCCCCGTTCTCAACCCAGCCATCACTACGACGACCTTCGTATTCTCGCTGACTGGCTCGTCTTCCAGTAGTATCTTATCGAACCTCTCCAGATACTGCTGGTCAGTCTCGCTGTCACCTTGATGAATGTTGGTGAGTCAGTGCTTCTGGGTGAGGTAGCACCCAAACCCGGAGAAGTGGGCCAAGAACTCCCGCGTGAGTTGGCCAAATGAGTGGATTAACCCCAGGGCGAGTGATGAGAACCAGCGGTGAGCTCGGTCTCCAAGGGTCAGTGGGAAGTTCCGGCATTGAGTGACGTCGGTGGCACATACCAAAATCATATAGTCTGCGTACTTGGTCAGGTGGACCTTCGGGTCAGATTCGCCCTCGTATGCGAACATCACCAGGAAATGGATTTTCTTTTGGACCGGTGCCCGGAGGATGGTAGGTGCCAATAGAGATACGGGGAGTGTGGTGGCGTCCGGTCCGCCAGATTTGGCTGCTACTTGCTGTTGTAGCATTTCAACAGCCCTTTTTAATGTGGCCAGCTCATCGTCGTGGGTCACCTCCGGCGGAGGTTGCTCGAAGGTCGTGTATCTCGTGGACGCACGCCCCCGAGGTGCCTTACTCTAGGGTGACCCCTCCGCGGTGGGTTGAAACTGGCGCCCGCCGTGTGGACCCAACCTATCGGTCGCGGGCCTCCTCAACCGGTCGTGGGCGGACCTATGGGGCTGTAGGTCTGACTCTCCCCTCTGGGACGCAGCCGGGGCTGCCGTCTGTTCATTTTTCTCATACCTCGGCCCCAGTCTGCCTTGGAGGACCTTTCTCTTCAGTAATTGGTGGGTGGCAGATGCCTCGGTATAGGCCGAAGCTCGCCCAGCTTGCATAGCTGGTTCCTCCACCACCTTGGCCTTCCTAGTGCGCTGTCTGTATTGGCGAGCTTGGGCGGAGCTCGCCTCCTGCTCGGTGTGGAAGTCGCTGTAGTGGCCCCGGGTCTTGGTGCCCTGGGTCGGCCTGGTCTGCTCCCTGGCCTCGGTGGCTAGAGCTCGCTGAGGTACGAGGGCGAGCTCGTCGAGCTGCCTTTGTTGCAACCTTTGCAGGGTTGCAATCGTGCACTGGAGCTCGTCAGGGTTGTTGGCGAGGTCCCTCAGGGCGGGGCTCAGCTCCTCCTAAGCCACTGAGACCCGCTGGGGAGGTCCGTGTTTTCTGGGGAGCTCGGCGTGAGGTCTTCACCTCGGCCTGACCCTGGTCGCCCCCTTTCGACCTTCCGGCAGCTGCCGAGGTATGTCCCTTAGGCATTTTGTGGTTTTGAAGGGGGTATCTCGCCGAAGGTCACCGAGGTTATGATCTTCCAGCTTGGGTGGACTTGTTCGTGTTTTCGTCTAGCCTCGCGTGTGACGAATTATCTGAAATCCAATTTATTCGTGTACACGCACGCATTTGAAAACTTTTTGCAGAATATGCAAACCCTAGAATCTGGGTTTTCGTCCAAAGAATGAAAATGTGTGTGTATCTTCAAGTGTTCTTGAACTTTGGTCAAGAACACCTTCAAATCTTCAAACCTTCAACCAAACCCTAGTTTTTCACTCTCAATTTTTTTAGTTCTAAGGGCCACCCTCCTTCTAGCGCCAAATTGTTGATAGAATTTACTAATCGTGTTTGTTATGTGGCTTGTTATAACATATTAATCCTATCAAACAATAATCTAAGATTTTGTGTTTTTTAGGGATAAGATAGAGAGAGAAAGTGGAGAGTTTAGAGAGAGAAAATAAAAGTGTATTATGATTGTAAAAAATTGTGTAATATTTACAAGAGGGGTCTTATTTATAGGTGTGCAGGTGTGAGGTGGCACCTTACGAGCCTATTTGGCTTCCGGTGTTGACGAAAGTCTGTAACCCTCGCCTTGGTCCCTCACAATGCTACCCTTACGATGCCCCGTCCTACTACATATTTAACTGATTTGTATACACATCCCGTAGACATACTGGTCCTAGGCGAGCTCCTTAGACGAGCTCCTGGGCCTTGTGCTATCTTGGACAGTGTAGGATGGGCTTCGGCTCGGCCTCTATGCTCGCGGGCGAGCTACCCCTTTATGGGCGAGCTACCCCTTTATGAGTGAGCTCCCTCGCGAGCTCCCCTCTCTTGTCCGATCGGTAAGTTGGTTTCAGGCTTTCGGGGTCCGGGTGAGCTACCCTTCACCTCGCCCAGTTTCGGCGACCTGCTAAGCCTTCACAATTATTCCGATGCCAATTGTGTTAGTTCGCCTTGTCACCAGCAGTATCCCTTTAAATGACATAACTCCTATTATAATTCATGAAGATAATGCTGCCTGTATTTCTTAATACGGCTATGTCAAAGAGAACTTGACAAAACACATTTCCCCTAAATTCTTTTATCCTTACGATCTCCAAAAGAGTGGTGAAATTACAATACAAAAAGTACTCTCAAGTTACAATCATGCAGATTTGTTCACTAAATCCCTTCCTACATCTACTTTTGAGAAATATGTTCATGGGATTGGGATGCGTCGGTGTGAATGATTGTTATCTTCATGGGGAGTATCAATTTCAAACAATTCTGAAGATTGGTCCGAAAATCAACAGTTGTACTCTTCCTTGTTAACTAATCTTCCAAATTATAATTATATTGTCCAAGTGGAAGTGTTATAAAATATTATACATTGTGGACATTAGTAATTAGATAAGTCCATTAGGTCTTTCGCCTAACGGGCTTTAGGATTAGATAGGATTGTATTCTCTCTATATATATACGCGTATTCCTAATGTATTGTACACACAAGTATTCAAAGTATTATCAGTTATATCTCCCGGTTTGGTCGCCCCCTGACGTAGTCATAGTGAGGAATTAAGTTACCAAATCTCGTGTTCATTTACTTTAATTATCGCTTTCATATTATAACAATATATTATTTTAGAATTGGTCCTAAATATTTCACCATGGGTCCCATACAATTTTTTTGTTGCACTATATAGTCCCAAATATTATAATATTTACAAATTTGGACTCAAATTTTTTAAATTTGGTCCCATAAAATACTACAAAATTTTCAAATTTGGTCCTACGATTTACATATTTTTGGGACCAAATATGCAAATCTTGGGATCAAATTTGTAAATTTTATAATGTTTGGGACTAAAGTTCAAGAAAAAATTATAAGAGATCAATAGTGAAATGTTTGAGACCAATTCTAAAATAATACATGTCCCGTGAGACTAAAAGTGCAAAAAACTCAATCAATTTGTAAAGCCTTAGTCTTGTATGCACAAGATGCATTGTGCAACTCAAGCGTATTTTTAAAAAGTTGCACTATTTATAATTGAAAAGTTGCACGTATTATTATTGAAAAAAGTATATTTAAAAATATATTTTTCAATAATAACATGTGTAATTTTTCAATAATATTTTATATTACTTTTAAAAAATGAACTTGAGTTGCACGGTCACTCTCTCTTTTCTAAAATATTAAGACTATTATTTCCAAAAAAAATTCAAATTGATAATGAAAATATGCAAACAGGCAATTTAAGTAGTTGACTATGTTGCCCTTAATTACTATCTCAAAGTTTATATATATAATTTTAAAACTCCTAATTTGTTATCTCCACAGCCGACATATCAAAACTAAACTGGATAATCACTTATCTATTTTCTACAAAATTAATCAGTGTACAATTTACAAAGATCTCCTGTCCTTGCTATATATACCCGGAAAAACGACCTACTTCTCCGTCGTTCCATGCAAACTCTGCTGCGGTTGCTTCACCAAATCGGCATATCCTTCAGCTGAACTCACAGCAAACTCAGTGAGTGCACTCACAGCAACTGACATTCCAGCACACAGCACTCTTATAGCTACCTCAGCCATTTTTTCAGCTGTCACCACCTCATCTTCAAAGTGACCATTCTCCACCAGTTCCCCTCCAAATCTCTTCGAACCGCCTGCTGAATGTCTCCGAGAATCCTCACGTAACTGTTGTGCGTACAATGAGCCGACCCCAGCTGCAAAAAAGTCCATCCCATCCAGCACAGGGGCTTCACCGATGGCGTCCAAGAATCTGGACCATTGGGTGCATATGGTAAATATTTGAGGGGCCCCCAAGGATCGTCGAGGAGAGAATGGAAATTTGAACGTGTCAGGTTCTGAACGAACACAGCGCATGAGCCATGCGGTGAGAGCATGCATGTAGGATCGTTGAGAAACAATCCACGAGTTGAAGCAGGATCTCCAGTTCCTGAGCTCTATCTCGAGGTTAGCTGCTGAACGGGCAAGGCGGTGGGGTTCTGATGGTGACATGATCGTGTATTTGCGCGATCCGGAGAGTTTTGAAGGCGTTCCGGCTAGTAAAATCTTGGCTTCGTCTAGCGTTCGCTTCTGCAATTGATGGCATTCCGCCATCACCTTCCACATCCTCCCTAATCTGCAGATTGGTTGCTATGTTCAGTTATGGTATATGAGTAGGGGTAATATCTTTTTGGTACCTAAAGTTTACTTTATTCTCAGTTTTGGTTCCTTTTCTTTCACTTGCTATCATGTTTTCCTAAAAGTACACAAGAAATCAAGTCTGCTAAACGTAATACTTAAAAGTTTTTTGATTATTTTAATAATCACATTTAAGGAAAAACTTTAATCAACTACATTTAACACACCCTAATAGTTAATTGCACCATTAGATAGATGGAACTAATGGTAGGACCAAATATGTACTTAAAAAGGTACTTTTGGGTTGAATTTGATAGTGTAAGAAAGGGACCGAAACTGAAAAAGGATATTAGCTCCGTCCCTTCTTAAATTGCTCAAAAGCCCATAAATGGAATATATATATATATATATATATATATATATTTTGGTTTTCACATCATCTAAAATGACAATAAAGTAACTATACCCTCTAAAGTCTAAACTAACCCCTTACAAACATTTTCTTTTTTACACCTCATGTCACTATAATTTCTAATACACCCTCAAACAATGCACTAACTTTCTTTTTATAAAGTTAAAAGGACCGATATAACCTCAACTTTACACCTTTTAATACTAATAAATACCTTTCTCATTAAAACCCATGTCATTTTCATTTGAACAATCTAAATTGGGATAGATGGAGTAAAATTTAGGGGCAAAAAAAGAAAATAATCCTTAATATCTCATAATATTGATATTAGTGATTGTGAAATGAAGAACATTCTAACAGAGCTGGATATTGTATGCAATGGGGTTTGAAACTTACCCGTGCACCAATTCTAATAGCTGAGGCTCTAGTTCTTCGTCCCTTAGAGTTTCAATCCTCTTCGAGATAGCTTCAACTGAGTGTATTGAAACCTTAATCCGAGTATCCAGGTCTCTTATGGCAGCCCTTGTTTTATCAACGAAAGTAGGGTCGACGCCTTTCACGTCTTGATTCTTTAGTTGTGTGCACTTCTTTTCATAAGCTATTCGAACATGCTCACCAGCCTATTGACATACAAATATAGCCAACGATGATTTATAATGTCGTAAAACATTGCAGGCATGATGATGGATTGACTATCCAAAATTCATGTTGAGTAATTAAAACACAACATTATATTATGAACATGCAAAATCAAATGGATAGCGAACTTCTAGCATGTACACTTGCCATATTTGTACATTTTTCAAAGTTTTTCCTAGGCATATGTTCTCATTTCTTTGCATATAGTTGTCTATCTTTTTATGTTAATATATATAAGAAACTCACTCTTGTGACAACAAATATTAATTTTACCATTCATTGTTCCTGATCAATGTCTGCTACATTTCCTACAACAAAATCTCTTGCTACCATCATATTGAATACCCAATAGAGACATACCCTAACTTCCTGGTAAAGTTTCTTTTCCCAAGCATATAATCTGTCCAAGGTGGACTGGTGACTTCCAGAAAACATGCAACATTCTTCAGAGAAGTCACTACTGCTTTCGGAGCCTTCGTCTCTTGAAGTTGAACCGCTGACCAGAAATCTTGATGATGATGATCGAGATGATGAAGCCGATCTAAATAATGCTACTGGGTTCAACATCTTCATTGCTACAGCCAAAAGATGGAAATAGTAAATTAGAAAACAACTTTTGAGGAATCAAATCTATTTTCCAGAATGAAACATGTCTCTAGAAATCAAAGTGAACACAACAATGGAGTTTAAATTCTTCCGGACATGGTAGGGTGAACTAAACATATAAGTGATGTTTGTTTTGGATTTTAAAAATCAGTTTTTGGATTTACAAATTAAAATCCGGTTTTAATTCGGGGTTTTAAAATCCGGTTTTAAAATTTCACCACTACTAACACCTATAAATCTACCATCACTTTTTTCAATACAATCAATTATTTCTCCTTACACTTCAATTAAAATCATAATTTCAAATAATCCAATCATTACAGTCACACGCAACAATAATATAGTAATACAAGATTGTTTACCCTTACAAAATGATTTGACATGAAGTCAAATCACATACTCGAAATCTCAAATCAAACTTAAAACCACTTAAAACCCAAAAAAAATTCACCAGAAATTCAACTTGCAGTTAAACAACAAGAAGTGCAATATGTACATCAATCCAAAATAATTGAAGATTGTAGTCAGACCTGTCATATCATTCGACGATGATGGTGATGAGTACCGAGCCCTACTGGCCTCCAAAATGGAGGACATTTCACTAGCTGCATTACAAGCAGCCATGAATTGATCTTCTAGCTCCTTAATAACTTCATTCATACTTGTTGGCCTTCTATTTACATAAACAGTAAAGCCAGGTGTTTCCTCCTTTCCTTCACAATCAGTGACAGAAGTTTCCTTTTTACTTATTTGGCCTAAATTTTGAATTTTTGCAACTTCATGTTGTTGTGTTGGCAGTTCTTGAATATGCTCCTCCGTTTCATTTCCTTCATCTGTTTCACAATCACTATCACAATCACTGTCGTCACTATCATTAACATCTTCCACAACGACATGTTCTCTATCGAAATTCATATTAGCTCTATGTTCTTTATTATTTTCTTCCTTCTTAGGCATCCTATCATCATCTATATCTTCATATTCCGTTTCTTCCTCTAACTCAGGTATGCCTTCCTCCTCTCTGACCTGTTGTAGTCCAGCACTGTCATCATCCAGCATCGTCTGATCAATACTGCTTCGGGTGGGATATCCGTAATAATCTAACGAAGAAAAGGGATTCCAGAAGAAATCCCATTGTGATGTTTGTGGAGAAGGTGGTGGAAAACTGGGCCTATTATTGGGGGAGTATTGGAAGAATGAAGAATTCATGGGAGAGGATTGCATTGAAAACATGCTCTCCATTCCAAAATGGTGTATGGGAGAATAAGCATCAACCCTGTAAGTTTCTGGGGTCTGAGGTGGTCTCTCCTCGACTGTAACAGAAGGATTTCCACCGGATTTAAAGTAATTTATCTTGTAAGATGATCTAGTTTCAGTTTTGATTGGTGTTACAGAGAAGGAATTGGGTGATATGGAGATGAAACCCGAGCTTTTTTCCTTGATAGGGGTGAAGCTTGGTGTTGCAAATGAATCTAAAAGAAACTCACGGGGCTCATCTCCATCGACATATTCTCTAAGTGCTGCAGAAACTCTTTTCATGGCTTGAATGTAAGCAATGTGTCCAGAGGCAAATTTCGTCCTCTGCTCCACTGCTTGTCTAATGAACTTCTTTCGATCTTTACAAAGCTTTACAGCCTCTTCATCATCCAACTTTGATGTAGAACATCCCATTTCTTGCTTCAAAATTCTCTTCTTTCCACTAACCTCTTAAGAATTCTTCAGGCTTGAATCTTAAGGGAAATTACAATGAAGCAGATGTATTGCTGATCCCACCAGATTCATAAGGAAATCCTCTCTCTGAAAAGAGGAAAGCATGCAGCAAGTGAATCAAGAGACGAACTATGGCAATTCAATTACAAGGAATTGGAACAATGTTGAAGGACATGAAAATCCTTTCCTTTGATCTGAAGAAAAGACACAAATCAAATATAACTCATAAAGTGATGGGAAGAAACTGCAATCAAGCCCTCAAAACAAATAGAATTGAAACCAAAAAAATTTTGTCAAAAAGGAAAATTCATCAACATGCTATGACCAGCTAAGTAAATAGCAATCCAAGACTTTAAATAGTTCCAACATGGATATACAAGTCATTAAATTCAGTTTTAGTTACCTTGAAAGAATGGAAACCACAGTAGAAACAAGTGGTTTGTTAAAAGCAGGAACACTGAGTAGAACTACAAAAGCATATGCATTACCAATCTTTACCAGAAAGGTAGTGGGAACACACATGAAAAGAAAAAAAAAGGAAAAAGAAAAAGCATTTACACAGGAAATCCCAAAGTTTGATGCCTACTCCAACTTAGGAAAAGTCGAAAATGAAATTTGTTAAAAACCAACTTAGAATACCTCCCTGAATCACCACTTGACTGTTAAAAACCACTGAAAGATGGACTACCAATCAACAACAAAGAAACAAAGATGCAAAGAACAAAGAAAGACTAGCCAATCAACACTAAGAACAAAGGATAAACATTGTTATTTCAGTGGATTTCACAAGAAAATTGTGAAACTGCAGAACATGGGACAAAATTCTCAATTCCCTTCCCAAGAAAAGAAATATCCAAAAATTGAAAGTAACGGCACCACATGAATGGAACGAAAGGGCTTGTTAAAACCGAAAACCATTCTTTAAGATCATAATCTTTCAAGCAATTTGGCAATGGAAATGCACATGAATTATCTGAATAACGCCAATTATTGAAAAAATTACAAAAACCCAAGTGGCATTGCAAAACCAAAGAAACCCAGTTCCGTAGAATGATTACTGCTCGTATTCTCCATGGGGGCCAACAAACAGATTTCCTCTGAAATGAGAATGAAATGCGTACCTCAATGCAGAAGTTGTTAGCTAGATGGGTCACAGTACCATGTGTGAGAATGAGAGAGAGAGAGAGAGAGAGAGACGTTGGTCGAGAGGAAAAGCAACGGTCAAAATTTGTTTAAAGGTAACAAAAAGAAGCGAAAAAACAAGTGAAATAAAGCAAGATAAAGGAAAAACATATAGCATGGAGTGTCCAGAATAGTACCCCTGTAGTTTTGTAGAAATTTCGGATTTGCCACTATTTGTTGTGAATTTAACACTTTTTGCCTGTTAGTTATGGAAACCTAAATAATTAGCTTGATATTTTATACGGCCCGACCCTTTTAGCTCTAAAAATTAAAAGATTAGATCCTAACATTAGAATGGTAAACGAATTAAATCGAATATCATAATTTTTATATTCATATTTGAATAATAATTGAATACTTGTAATCAAATTCGAATCATAAAATTTTAAATACGAATATCAAAATTTGAATACGAATATCGAATCAAACCAAAATTATCTGATTAATTTACAGCTCTATAGTCAAGTGAGAGTTTGAGAGATATATGCATATGATATTTCTAATGGGCTTACATCCTTCAAGTAATAATAATTATTATTGTTCATAAATTTTTAATGGTCTGTAATCTTAAAATAATAACAATAATAATAATAATTGTTATACTAATTATTATTATTATTATTATTATAATATTTATATAAAAATATTTAATCAAATATTAACGAACTGCTAAGGCCCGCTAAGAATGAACTGCTAAGGCCCGGTACCGTTTAGGCCCACAATCCTATTTGACATCTCTATAATTAGCTGGAGGAATCTTACAAAATTTATACCATTAAATATATGTACATAGATTATTATATTAATTTATAGATACTATACACCTACATCCCTCTATAAGTTGCTCGTTATTTTTTGGCACAAATATTAAGAAGGGTATAAATTATTGATATAGTATAGGTGATGTGATGGAAAAAAGTGAAAAAGTAATGAGAATAGTGTAAAAAGTATTGAAAATAATAATAAATAAGTGAATAGTAGTTTTCAAAAAAAGTAATAAATCAAATAAGCAACTTATAGTGGGACGGAGGGAGTAATGTTTTGCATTATAATTTTAATTTATAATTCTAATAATATCAATTAATGAATGTAATAGCATCAGTAAGAGCAATATTTATGTAGAAATTTCAACTGTAGAAATATTCATTTTTTGAAAAAATTGTGGGTCTAAACCGGGCCGGGTCAGATTTGAACATTTTTTTTCAAAATTCGCAACTTGTAATTTCAGGTTTTTTCGCTTCCAGGTATGTTACAAATTGGGCAAATGCGTGTTACAATTAGGCAAAATCTGTGTTACTAATTCTTAAAAAAATAAATTTTTTGTACTTTTCAAGTAACTATAAAGAAAATATGTATTCTTGCAAGAATAAATATGTGTTACTTAATTTATTTTTTATTCTCTCTGTTAATTCATGTTAATAATATGTTATTCATGTATTAATACATCATTTAATACTTTATATATGTTATATGAAATATAATATATATTTTTCTAAGGATAAATAAATGTTTGTATATACAGTAACACACATTTGATCTTGCAGTAACACACATTTACTCTAATGGTAACACACATTTGCAGTAACACACATTAACTCTAATTGTAACATACATTTGCAGTAACACACATTTACTCTAGATGTAACACACATTTGCAGTAACACAAATTTACCTCAATTGTAACATACATTTGCAGTAATACACATTTACTCTAATTGTAACACATATTTGTTCCTCAATTTGTGTTATTATATGAGCATATATGTGTTACTATAGGATAAAATGAATTTTTATTAAGAATAAATATGTGTTACACATAATGTAACATGTACATGTGTTACATTGCATGAAAAATATTTACTTCTACAAAAATAAATAAATAGGTGTAGAAAATAACATTTAGTCTGGTTGTAACATATATTTTGCCTTAAAGTAACATGCATTTGTCCAAATTGTAACGTACTTGGGACCGAGAAAAAACTGAAATTACAAGCTGCGCGAATTTTGAAAAAAAAAAACTCAAATCCAACCTGACCCGGTCTCGACCTGCGAATTTTTCAAAAATAGATATTTCTATGGTAGAAATTTGTATATAAGTTTTTGTCCATCAATAAATATATCTATGACTTAATTTCATAATATGGAACTTATTTATAGAAAATTTTGTGAATAGTTACGAGTAAGTCTCTGGTGCACCAAATGCACCGTGCAACTTAAATACATTTTTAAAAAGTTATACAAAATACTATTGAAAAGTTACACATATTATATCTAAAAAGGACCTATTTTGTTCTCAGGGCCTAATACATTAATTGATATTGGATTAAACAGGATTGGATTAGGCAGGATTAATATGTTTGGGTTTTAGGATTTTTGTAGGATTAAGTAAAACTGTTTTATGTTTGGTTTGAAGGATTGAGATATATATATATATATATATATATATATATATATATAATATCATGTTTACCCTTATATATTTTATAAATTTACCATAAAATATAATGAATAGTAAAATAAAAAAATCAAAACAAAAAACAAACATAAAAGACTTAAGGACTAAGTTGTCCCACCTCCACCCCAACTCCCAAGGACCAACTTATCCCACATATACATGATTAAGTGGGATTATAATTCTAATGGGATTTAGTCCTACACCAATAGTCCAATAAACCAAACTACATTTTGTATGGGACTAAAAACCTAATCAATGGGAACTCCACTAACCCAGTGCACCCAAAGTGTATTTTTAAAAGTTCACTTTTTAGTAATAATTCGTGTGACTTTTCAATAATAAATGATGTAACTTATTAAAAGTATACTTGAGTTGCACGGTGGACTTGGTGCATACAAAACTAAGCCGGTAATAATTAGATACATAAGTTATAATCATTAATAGGTGATGCTTGATTTAGAAAGTACAATGATAATGAGAATGAAATTAAATATATGATAATTATAACAGTTAATGAAAATAAAAGATAATTTGCAACACTATTTTTTTTTATTAAGGTTCATTTTTTTTATTTGACTATCCTTATTTCCTTTTATAATCATTTTCATCAATTATTTACCATTTAAAAAAAATTATAACAAAATACTAAGTGTTATAATCATTATAAAAAAAAACTCATTCGTTCTATATTCTCAAAAATAAAAAGGATATCCTTTAAAAAAAAGGATAATTTTCGTTCTCATTCCCCTTAGGAATTAGAAATAAGAGTCCCTTAATTTTCTTTATCACGATATATTCTTTACTATTTGATAAGTGTTGCATGCTACAACTCTATGGTGTTACTGTATCAAAGTAAATTCTCATGTGCATGATTTGTTAGGGTTATACTAGAAAGTATTGTTTTACTTTTTATAACTAAACTGAATCTTGAATTTATCTGAAATAAATCTTTTATCACTGTGTTTTAGATAATATGAATGTTATTTATTTATTGCAGTCCGTTCAAATATAATAGTATAAGTTACATTGTAGATAAATGTGGTGATCCCCAGATAACTCACAACAAGATCACATTATCAGCGTCTTGTAACAAGTACTAACTTTACAACCTAGATGAGATCTGAACACCCCATTGGTAAACGGTTGATGTGTAGATTCCAGATTGACTTCTTGACCAAGGGATTACACTAGTGCATGATGATGCATTGAAGAGGACCTACAGAGAGGTAATTCTTCCGTATTGATTTATGGGATGAAGAATTAGACCTCAGTGGTAGTTTATTTCTAAACCTCTGTCCCTTAAATATGACTGTGTGTAATCGATGCGTGGCGCTTTGATTTGTTATGGGTAGAGAGTCAATGAGACTCGATACTTTACATCTTGGGCGACACCATTGAGAACATGACAGTTGCTAAGAGTTAATATAGAGGAACGTGTACTTGGAAAGGCTTGCATGATTAGTCCCCTTGGTGGGCTCTAAATGTTCGTCATATTAAATGTTGCAAGTGAAATTTATTTCTGGTATGATGATAAAGAAGAGTTGTCCTTACTCCAAGGTTAAGATGTTAAATTAATTAAAGCGTTCAGTGGCTTGATTAATTAACGGATAAGAGAATCTTAAACACGAGAAATAATGACCGGGAGTCATATGATTGTAATATGAGATAAGATGGATAGTGCAACATTAATCCTATAGTGGAGTGAGATTAATGTTAATGGGTTGAATGACATTGGGCTCAATATTAGAATTCAAGGCCCAGTAGGAGGTCCAATCTTAATTCTCCTAAAGGCTCCTCAAGTAGTCTAATTAAATGTCCAACAATGAACAAGGTGATTAAAATAAAATAAATAATTTTGTGCCAAAAAATTAACTTTTTTTTTTCAAAAATTATGAATTTAAATTAATGAGAAATTTTATGGAAAATAGATATGTATTTTTGAATACAAGAATACCTAATAAAATCAAGATCTCATTGAATTAATAAATTCAAGATAATTTTGAAAATAATAATAAAAATAATGAGGAAGATTAGAATATTTGATATTCAAGATAATCAAGATATTCAAGATATTTGATCTTGAATCCTCATTATAAATATGAGATGAAACAAGACATCAAGAACACAGCTTCTTGACCTATTTAGTTCGAAAATTCTCAAGAAAAGGGCAACAAAAATATTCTTTTTCCTTGCGTTGAAATTATTCGTGTGGCCTCCCACCGGGTGTACGAATAAGTATAAGAGAATACTTGAGAAGGCCTCTTAGGTTAATCAAGTTGTTTGTATCAAGAAGGACCTTTTGGGGTGCTCAAAGTTGATCTTGTTCCTACACCACAAAGGGACTCAAGAAGGACCTTTTGGGGTGCTCAAAGTTGATCCTGTTCCTACACCACAAAGGGACTCAAGAAGGACCTTTTGGGGTGCTCCAGTTGATTCTTCACCTTCTTGAAGCGTCTCAAGAAAGATCTTCTGGGTCTCAATAAATTTGTCATCAAGTGGTATAATTCACTTAAATCTCTTAGTTTCGCATGTGTAGGGACTTATGTGTTTTTATATGTTCATATGTTTTGCATGCAAACCCTGTTATTGGGTGTTCAACTATTTTATTTAATTATGTTTAAATCATGATATTAGTTGTGTGCTTAAATTTGTATTTAGTGTATAACACGAATAGATTCGGACATCTACAAAATTCTCCAACATGATTTTTTTTTACATTAAAAAGGTTCTGTGGTAATATAATAAAATCGAATCAGTTAGAAGCCTTCATTATCCAAGAGGGAATCTCTTCTCCAACCCAATTCAGAGGGACATGAGGGTGTAGCATGAATTTTGCGACCACATGAGCAACCTCATTCATTGTAAGAGGAATATACTGAATAGCCCACACTAGACTTCCTCGCATTTGACTTAAAGAGCATCCACCGCCATACCTCCAGGACTCAATAATTGTTTTCATGTGCATGATTTAGATATTAATAAATTTTAACGTGAAATTATATAAACCTACTTAATTTTCCATTGAACTAGAAGATAAGTTTTAATCTGAATTTTTTTTTTATTAATAGTACTTCCAGTTATAAAATAGAGGATATGAAAGTATTTTTTTTATGAGTAAAAAAGTAAAATAATGAAATAGAATAATAAAGTAATGATATGTGATGATATTTTAAAAATGTTTGAAGGAGATAATTTAAAAGAATTGGGTTTAGTTGGGTTGTTTTTTTATATAATTTTTTTTATGATTATTGATACAAAAAATTAATAAAAGACATAACTAGATGACAAGATAAAAAAAAATTAAGTAAAGGATGGATGGAGAAATACTAGTATGAAATAAATTATTAATAATGTGAAATAAATTGTGATATAAATATAAATTAAATTATATTTACTAACTAACCAAATGATATTGTTTGTTCCTAAATTATGTGGATTAATTACCTCGAAAAATAGAAACGGGAAAAAAATAAAAGGAGCAAGATTTGCCTAGCCTTATCTCGGAAGGATTACTACTTTAATGAGAGTGTTCTTGTATTGATATGGAGCAAAAATATGAGAGTGTTCTTATATTGATATGGAGCAAAAATATGAGAGTGTTCTTGTATTGATATGGAGCAAGAAGTGATTACCCAATGCCAAATTTAAGCTTTAACATCACTAGAATAACTGCAGTGTTATTGAAAACTGATGTTAAAATGTATTAAACCGCAGTTATTACTAATTAGTCTTCTTTTTTCAATTGAGAGGTATATCTTATTCATAGTACATGAAACTATTTATAAGCGTTCATTTGAGCTATTGTGGGGACACGTGTCCCACTGTCCAACATTGTATGTAACCTACGTTTGGTTGTGGTACTAGATCGTGGGTATGATGGATTCTTCTTATATAACAATCTTGACGCATGATCTCCATAATATGTGCCCTCGTTCCTTGTTGAACGAATCTTCAGTACTCAAGAAGATATTCATTCAGTGGATTTGACAGGGTAGTGGATGTTCGAACCTCAGGGAAGATGCCTCAGGTCATCTGACTATGTCTCATTTCACTTTCAGATATCCTTAGTCCACTGCTCAGCAGGTTTAGCCTGAAAATATTTCAGGTGGTCTATCCCTGTCAGTCCTTCCACTAAGTTCTTAGGCCACTGACCTCCTAAAGTGACGGGTTGACCTGAAGTTACTTGTTCCTCAGTAGGGTTGATTAGTGTGATTTTTGCTTGAAATTTGTGTGATTTAATGGCATAATTTTATAGGATTTCTTGCATTAATTTACACTAAATTGACTATTTGTGCTTAATTTTTGAGAAAGGTATTATTTTGCTATTTTTGTAAGGAATTGAAAATTTTGAAGCAAATAATTACCTACTCTTTTTATTAAGTCAAGTGAGGAAATGAGTTGAGATGAAAAGAAGATTAATTGAACTCATTTTTAATTAAAATGTAAGCCGAAATTACATGGCCCAAAATCATTAACTTGGATAATTGATGCTACTTAATGTATGCAGGCCCATTTGCTCACTTAATGTGTGCAGACCCCGACATTCCATTGATTCTTGGGAGGCCATCCTTAGCAACCGGTGGAGCAACAATTGATGTGAAAGAAGGGAAGATCAAGTTGCAACTGGATGATGAAGAAGTGTCATTTTCTATGAACAACGCGGAGGATTCTCCAAAATCTTGCATAAGCCCTTCTTTACTCTTGACTTCTCATATTCTTGATGATTCTTATGTTTATAACAAGTCTCATGTTGCTAGTGTTAACTCTATTTCTTTGATAGGGAAGAAAGTGAAAGAGAAGAAAAAGAAGCTTGTTCAATCATGTTCAAGAGTTTACATGAAGAAGGAAAAAGATTGGTTTGATAAGAAGAAAAGAAAGAGCAAAGGAAAGAAATGCTACTATGATTCATCTTCAAAAGAAGTTGGTGGTGTTAAGATGAAAGAGAAAAGTTGAGCGACTTAAGCTCCGTCCGACTTGAAGACGTTAAACTTAGCGCTAAATGGGAGGCAACCCATTATTTTTATTTTTTTAATCTTTTTCTTTTGATTTTTCTTTTGTTAATTTGTTCGTAGGTGTTGGGGTCGTTTGTTGAGGCTCGATGAGGATTTCGAGCTTGAAAAGAAGATATGTGCTTGAGGGAACTTAGGTACAAACACCTCTCCCCGACTTAAACAAGCTTAGCAAAGTCTAAGTTTGAGGGGAGGGGTGTTATCTTTTTATGCATGATTTTTAATATTACACCGATGCACCCCCATTTTTGTGAGCTCATTTGAAAAATTATTTTTGTGAGTCAATCATGAGCTTCATTGTTAATATATACTTGTAAATGAGTTTTGACTTGATTTTTTAGTGTGAAAATTGGATGCTTACGAGGAGTATGGAGAAAGAATATGGACTTGAAGAAGGAGGCTTGGTGCAAGTTGAGGTAAAGTACTCCATTTCCCAAACTTAGAATTGCTTAGCAATGTTTAAGTTTGGGGAGGAGTAGTCATTTTTAATTTTTCATTAGCACCGGCGCACCTTGATTATATTTGATTGTTGATGTTGGTTGACTTGGATTATAAGTGTCATTTTTGTGGTGAAATTTTTGGGATAATTGATTTTGATATTGACTTGTGGCTTGAGATTTACATGTGGATTTGCAAATTGACTTGTGATGTGTGTGGTTTTGGTGGATATGATTGATGTTGAGATGCATGTTGAGGGGATGAATAGTTGGTGTTGTGACTCTTGTCTTGATGTGGAGGTGAATGATATGGTTTGTGTTGAGCTTGTTAGTTGACTAATATGGATGAAAAAGAATGAGATATGACATGATACATGGTCAAATTTAGCTCGTGAGCTTTTGTGCCTTAACAAAAAATTTCATAAATGTTTGTTCATTGGTTGTGTGGTCAATTATGGTTATTGTGCTTTAGAACTTGCCTCTAGTCTAACTCTTGATCTCTACTTGTATAAGGTGCTAAAAAATATTTAAGGCCATCTTTGATATTGAGTCACTTGAGCCAAAAAATTTCCTACCTTAAAAATTTTCCATTGGTAGCCAAGATATCACACTTTTCCTATCTTTAGTCTTCTTTGTCCTATGAATAGTGGAGAACTTGGATTGTGATGATTCATTCTTGTGAGATTTGATGTGTACAAATTGTTAAAAAAAATTTATTGAGAAACAAGAAAATGGAGAAAAAAGTGAAAAGAATGTGCAAAAAGAAAAAAAATCGCTGTGAGCTCAAAAGTATGGAATGACATGAAAGTGAAGAAGAAAAAATGAAGAAAAAGAGAAGAGTTTGAAAATGAAAGTGCTTGAAATGTGGTAGAGCAATTGGTTCTATGGATTGCTTGTGAATATTTTGTTAGTAGAAATTCTTTGTTCTCCACTATCTTGAGTCACTCTTCCCACATTTTACTCACCATGTCCAAAGAGCCTAAAGCTACAACCTAATGAAAAGACCTTTTTGATTTGGTACTAAGTGCAAGTGTGAGAAAAATGTTTAGATAATTGTCAAGCTTATTGGGTGCATTTCTATGATTTGACATTTGAGAGTTGCATTCCTATACACTTTTGAGAGTGAGTGATACACATCCGGTGAGGATTATGGTGATTAGATTGTCTTGAGTCTTTTGAGTTATATTTGATTGATTGATTTGTGAAGCACTATCTTTGAGTTCATTTTAATGATTGAGCAAGTTGTTGCATGCTATTTGTTTATTCTTCTTGATTCAAATTTCTTCGCAGTCCTCCCACTTGTTCTCATTTTTCTTTCGTTGCTCGGGACGAGCAACACCTTAAGTTTGGGGGGTTGGTTAGTGTGATTTTTGTTTGAAATTTGTGTGATTTAATAGCATAATTTTATAGGATTTCTTGCATTAATTACACTAAATTGACTATTTGTGCTTAATTTTTTAGAAAGGTTTTATTTTGCTATTTTTTGTAAGGAATTGAAAATTTTGAAGCAAATAATTACCTACTCTTTTTATTAAGTCAAGTGAGGAAATGAGTTGAGATGAAAAGAAGATTAATTGAACTCATTTTTAATTAAAATGTAAGCCGAAATTACATGGCCCAAAATCATCAACTTGGATAATTGATGCTACTTAATGTGTGCAGGCCCATTTGCTCACTTAATGCATGTTAATGTGGGGAGTGCTTTGTCTTCAATGTAGGAGAATTGGTCAACATTTACAGCTGCATGTGAAGGAAACGTGGCTTCATTTTAAGCCACAACTTTGAAGTGCTTTATGAGAATTGAAGCCACTCTCAACAGTTTGTCCATTTGCTTTGAATCCACGCCGGAATCTGCGAAGTCTCGCCGATGAAGCCACGGCCTTGTCCACGCCGACATAATGAATTGCAGCGAAACCACGCCACAGCCGCCGACCACCGTCGCCTCTCGAAGCCGCGCTAACAATGGAATTAAACACCCACTTCGCAGGAAATGGCAGTCGTCGCCTGAAATGGAGTCAATTCAGCCACCCACCGGAGAAGAAGCGACGCCTTGCCACCGCCCGTCGCGCCTGGAAACTAAGCCGCCCCTGTTCTTGATGAGGAATTCCACAATCCACCGCCAGAGAAGATGATTTTCCAAGTCCACCACGGCAAGAAATTCATGCCCACCGGAAATTGAAAGTTCGCCGGAAACAGGGGATGCCACCATGGCACCATCTAAGCCTATTCAATGAAGAGCAAAGAATCGCATCTACTTGAAGAGTCGCTGAAAAAGGTAAAACGTTTTTACTCTTTGATCAACCCGTGCTTAACTTCGCACAGGAGATGTATGATTTGACTGTGGAAGCTTATTCAAGTGAAGTAGAAATACAATTTTCATGGAGGAAGTTGTGGTGGAAAGCGATCCCATCCAAAATTTCAGGCTTTTCTTTGAAGGTTGTTCGCTAACGAATTCCTACAAAGATTAAATGGCTTGGAAGATGGTTTATGTTCACTGTGTAGAGGTACATTGGAATCTTCTAATCACATCCTATTCTCTTGCCCAATTGCTCTACTCGTTTGGCAAACCTTATTGACTTGGCTTGATAAGTCTATCCTACATGCCTCGACAGCCCGAGATCATTTTATTGAGTTTGTGGAGTCAGAAAAGGAACAGATTAGAAAGAAAATTTTTGGATTAATTTGGTAGGCTGCTTTTTAGAAGATTTGGAAAATTCGTAATAGTTTGATATTCAAAGCGAGTTCGTATACTTTGAATGAACTCATTGATGGCATCAAATACTATTCGTGGAAGTGGATTCGATCTCACTACCCCGTAACTTTTGCTTATTAATTTATTAGTTGGCAGTGTAATCCTTTAGAATGCATTCCGGCAAAATTGTAAGTCTTTTCTTGTAATATCCTTTGGTGTACAATTCGAGTGTTGAACATCCCTTATGCTCGATTTAATATATTTCACCTTTATCTTTAAAAAAAAAATCAACGAACATACTTTTGCACAGTATATGTTGCCTATTTACTACTCCCTCCTAAATTTATTCACACTTTCCATTTTCTTCCATCCTCTAAATTTATTCACACTTTCCATTTTCATTCGTCCTCTAAATTTATAAAATATATAGTGAACCCACAATTATTCCACAATATCTTTATTTTATCGGCTTTTAAAAAAAAAAAACTCGTGCCACACAAATAAAAATAATTCATTATCCCAATAAGCATCCACATCATTAAATATCTAAAAATATAAATAAAATTATAAATATAAAAATAAGTAAAAAAACACATATAATTTTCAAAAAATTAGATATTCTTTTAAATAAGTTTGAATATATTTCAAAAGTAAATTAAAATTATAAATAAAATATTCAAAGTACAATAAAAATTAAAATAAAATATTCAAAGTATAATAAAAATATTTAGATTTATTTACAATAACTCTAAATTTAAATATTATATTTTTTAGGAAAAATATAACATATATAATCTTAATTTTTAAATATATCTTTAGAATCATGAATTTTTAGTGAGCTTTTATAAATTTAAGAAATATATATAATTTTAAAATAAGCAATTAATTAAATAAATACTATAAAAATTTTTGAAATAGATATTCATTAAATTTTGTAAATGAAAATATATTATTATATTTTAACTTAAAAATAATTTTTTGAAATATAATTTTTTAAAAAATTTTCAAATACAAAATATTAAAAGAAATAAAAAATTATATGTATTCTCTCTAAAAATAAATATATTGAATTAAATTAAAAACTAAATAATACATTTAAATCAATTCTTAATTTTTAAGAAATATTCATATACATAATATTTATATTTTTTAAATATAAAAAATTATATATATTTTCTTAAATTATAAAAGCTCACACAAAATCCATAATCCTAAAAATATTTTTTAAATTAAGATTATATTTGTTTATATTTTTCCTTAAAAAATAAATATTTTAATTACACAAAAACTTATATGAAACTTTTCACGGTGTGAAACGATACTGTCACACCCCAATTTTCATAAACATCGGAAGTCTTTAATAAATCTTGAAAAGTAAATCTTTAGGTGTGATCTAACTTATCATGAAATAAAATTTTCTTTTTCTTTAAAACTCTTTGAGTTAAGACATAATACTTTCACATAAATCACAAAATAAAATCTCAACATAATCTACATGCCTTGAATAATAATAATTATTAAACATGATAATAATTCCCAAATAATTAAATCTACATGCAACCTAAATAATTCCAACTTAACATATCACATAATATCAGATCATACTTAATTATAAAATCACATAAAAATTCGTGTACAGCTGTAGAACATATATTTTCCGAAAACAGTCCATTATTTTTCTAGGAAATCATTCTTTTGTCAAATATGTTATTACCAATTAAATAATCACGTCTAAAACACTTAATAAATCATATAATACTGATAAAAATATATTTTTAACGAAAACTTCTTAAATTTTTCATGAAAATCACATATAGGATAATTAAAGGACCAAAATCAAACCCTATACTTCTACAATTGATAAAATCGTGAAATTTGGTTTGCATGCATAATTTTTCATGGCAAATATACTGTAAAAATTTCGGAATTTATGGAGTTGTAAAACGTAAATTCTATTCATGCAAAATTAAGGACTCTAATTAATATATGGACCATAAATCATATCTTTTCGTATGCAACTTAATTCCTAACATATAATCACATAAGACACGACATCTTACTGCCCTAAAATGTGAATATACTGATTAATTAAATTCTTAATCAATTGATACTCTAATACATGATTAATCTCTAAAATAATCCATAAATCTCCACATAAAATAAATCATAACAATTATCAAATCTTTTCAAAAGTCTAAATATATAAAGAAAACGTCTAAGCATCAGATTTGTCTCAAACTCATAAATTCAAATTAGATCCTTCATGCAAAGTAATTAAAGTACCGAATTTAACTAAATTTCATAAGAACGGTTTAAACGTCAAACTTTAGTGTGAAATCATCTTTTCATATCTTCTTTATTCTCACATCCACACGCCTCCTCCGTTAGCAACCTCGTCCCTTACTCGACATAATCTGAAAAATAGTTTGGTGAAAGGGGTGAGAATTATAAATAACTCTCGGTGGGGACGTTAGTTCGAGATCTAAATATAATGGACATGCAAACATGAAACATACCAACCATATACATATCTTTAAACCTTGATGATACAACTAAATTGTATCGACACCACAAGGACGCCCATCTCTTTTTGATATCCCCGAAGAATATCGACACCACGTGGGTGCCCATCTCTTTTGATACTCCAAACAAGTATCGGTACCACAAGGGTACCCCTCTAAACGTTAGCATATAAACACATAAACACATCAACAAAACATTTAAAAATCGAACTAATAAATACCACTTTTTCACCATGAATCCCCACCTTGACTTCTTTGAAAGAGAAACGGTTTGTGTGTGTGTACGTTCGGCTTTCTAATCCTTGAGATGATCCTCCAAATTTTCTTCCACAAGAACTCGAATTCTCTCAACTCTAACCTCTAAAACTCTCGGATATTTCTCTCTCTCTCACTCTCAAAATTCTCAAAAATTAATAGGGTGTACGTGAAGATTGATGCCAATAAGGGTCTTATATTTATAGGATGGAAAAGATATAGGGCTTAATATAATATCTTGATGAATATATGAAGATGAATGAATATTATGGCTGAGATTTGTATCTTGGGCGAAAATAATAAGGAGGGAGAAGAAATATTTGGTTCATGATCAAATCTTGAAGATATCTTGAAAATAAAATATTCTAACATGCAATAGGTGTAGAAATCCAAAAATTGTAGGACCATAACAATAAAATCTTGGTTTAAATCTTTGGAATAATATCTTGGATGGAAAATAATGAATGTGGCCGAAAATATGAAGATGTGGAATATATGGCATAACATAATTGGGAACATTCTTGGGAAATCTTGGTCATATCTTGGTAATCTTTCTAATATCTCCAATATCAATCTAACAACCACAAGACATCATAATATCTAATTCCTAAGGCCTAAATTTCAAAAATATACATAAGGATAATATTCATCTTTCTTAATAAAATATTAAGGACACTAACTAACTCTAAATCTTGATCTCCCAAAAATACCCTCATCCTTCTAACAACTTTCGAATTTCCTCTCTCCTAAAAGTATTCCTTCTCTAAATTTAATCCTCATAATAATATCTAATCTAAAAAATAATAAGTCCTCAATTACTATTTTACCCTTAAAAGATTAATACTTAAAGGACTAAAAATCTTAATGGACTATACCACAAAATAATACTCCTATTCCTTAAAATATTAAAGTCCTAGTCTAGAAGTCCAAAAGTAATAATAATCGGATCAACTAATACTAAGCAAGAAAATAAAACTCAAGCTTAAGAACTTAAAGGATTAAAAACTAACTCTCCAAAAATGTAGGCACAATCGGCACTCTTCACAAGGTGACCGACTACTTCTTCTAGTGGACTAAGTCTACCCTTAGCTTGCCGCATCAATTTAATTATCCTCTAAGTAAATATCTTCTAGAGAAATCTAATGCTACTTCTCCTTAATAAAAGTGCTAATCCTTATTCTTGCCAATATTACTTACCTCAATAAATAAATCTTATACTTAATAAATTAATCCCACAATTAAAACCAAATTCAAATCTAAATCCTTAATTAATCACCAATATTAACACTGCAACTTAAGTAATTGAATTAATCCTCCAACAAATTAAATCTCAACTTAAATCTTCGCAATTATTCCCAAAGATACACTAAATATTCCTCAAATAATTTCAGAGATTTAACCTCAAAATATCCAATAAATAAATATCAAATATCATCTCTCCAAATAAATATATCCTAGATACTTATAATATCACTCTTGTCCGTAAATAATACTCCCAACTTTTGCAAGTAACATTTAATACCTAGCAATAAAATCTTAACTTAACTCCTTACATATCCGACAAATATAGTCTAACTTTGCAACATGCACATTTATCCCTTGAGAGTAATACCTTAAAGTCCAAATAATTCCGATAATAATCTCTTGATATTTATTTTCAAGAAAATCTAAACCTTGGATATTTTCTTGATCTAAAACCTCATCATATAAAATCTAATCGAGATTCCAAAAGATTCATTCCTAATTTCTTGATCTTAATCTTTAATCACATATCCTAGTCAAGATCCCATATAAATTCATTCTAATCTCTAAAACAACAAACCCACTAAAATTACTTCTATACCCTTAATAAATTGGTACTTAATAAATCCTAATTTCCTCAACCCAATTTGAATTATAACACTTAATAACCAATCAACTTAAATCATCTTAATCCTTAAATTAAATACTTAATTGGATCATATCTTAATTTGGCTCTCTAACTTTTCATTCACATACTAAAGCCCAAAATTATCAAGAACTTAATCTTAATTCCCAAATACTCAAATCAACTTTACTAACTTAATCATCAGAAAATTAATACTTAAGACTCGTGAAAAACTTAAAGAACTAAAGCACAATATTTATCCCTACGCGCAACTTAACTTTAAAACCTCAAATACGACTTATAACCATAACTTAAATCTATTGATGCTGGGCGTGACAAACCACCCACCTTAAAAATAATTTCGTCCTCGAAATTGCATATGTACTTCCTACGATATTTAAACCACTATGCTTTCGCTGCGCACTCTGATAAAATCTTAAAATCTTAATTCTCTTTATTCTCGACTTGTCTAATCCTTATTCTAATCTTCCTCAAAACTTCTTATCATGAATCTTAATCATGTCTTCCTAAGCCGTTGTACAACACACATTAAAAACTTGCACAACTTTTTCTTGAAAATAACTTTTCAAAAGACTTTTTCTTAAATCTCTTCTTACCACTCATGTGGCCTTTCATAACTTTCATAGAATATCTTTCATGACCTTGTCATGCCTCATAAATCATAAATCATGTCTTTTGAAATCTTAAACTTGAACTTTTGAAAATCTTTACATACCTTAGGACTCGGAGATGGCTGCGGCAGCGGTGATGGATGGAGATTAATCTTTTAAATCTTTTCATGAAATCTTCCCATAAAATCACATATATCACTCAAAAATAATACTTTAATTTTACGAGTCTACAAGAACGTAGACCCGGTCTGATACCACACTATCACACCCCAATTTTCATAAACAGCGGAAGTCTTTAATAAATCTTGAAAAGTAATTCTTTGGGTGTGATCTAACTTATCATGAAATAAAATTTTCTTTTTCTTTAAAACTCTTTGAATTAAGACATAATACTTTCACATAAATCACAAAATAAAATCTCAACATAATCTACATGCCTTGAATAATAATAATTATTAAACATGATAATAATTCCCAAATAATTAAATCTACATGCAACCTAAATAATTCCAACTTAACATATCACATAATATCAGATCATACTTAATTATAAAATCACATAAAAATTCGTGTACAGCTGTAGAACATATATTTTCCGAAAATAGTCCATTATTTTTCTAGGTAATCATTCTTTTATCAAATATGTTATTACCAATTAAATAATAACGTCTAAAACACTTAATAAATCATATAATACTGATAAAAATATATTTTTAACGAAAACTTCTTAAATTTTTCATGAAAATCACATATAGGATAATTAAAGGACCAAAATCAAACCCTATACTTCTACAATTGATAAATCGTGAAATTTGGTTTACATGCATAATTTTTCATGGCAAATACATTGTAAAAATTTCGGAATTTATGGAGTTGTAAATCCTAATTTTCTCAACCCAATTTGAATTATAACACTTAATAACCAATCAACTTAAGTGAAATCTAGGGTTTCTGTGTTGTCTATACTTCTTGTTTTTGTGTTCAGACGTATTTTTGTTGAAAGCTTTTTCGTATGCTTTAAACTCTAGTTTTTTGTGCTTTTTTTGTCGATCAATGTGTGGGCGAAGAGTTTCTGTATGTTTTATTATTCAAATATATGTTCGTATTGTTTGAATTTTTTGTGTTAGATGCTCTGCTTAATGTTAATGCTCTGTTTTTTTTTATTTAGTTGGTGTTTTATGTTTAGTAACACAAATATTTTTATATAGTAACATGTATTGTTGCTATATAGTAACATAAACTGTAACATAGTTATGTGTTGTTTAGTAACACACATTTATTTTTTTAGTAACATGTAATTCTGTTAGTGTTGTTATTTATTGTGTTGTAACATTTATATTATTTATTTGTAACACAAATATTTGTATGTAGTAACATAAATAGTAATACAATTTTTTCTGGTTTAGTAGCACAGTTTTTGTTCTTTAGTGACATATAATTATGTCTGTTTTATTATTATTGTGTTGTAAAATGCTTTTTATTGATTTGTAACATGAATTTTTTTAATTAGTAACATGAATATTATTACATAGTAACATAATTATCTGATATGTAGTAATCTGTATATTATTGATTTGTAACATTAATATTGTTCAATTGTATTACAGATTATCAAATGGGCAAAAAACCAGATTGGTCCTTTGCACGTGATTCACCTGTTTTGTTGATTTAAGGTCATGTTGCTCCATCTAAGAGGCGGCGTAGGCATCGTTCTAGTAAGAGCACAACCCTTGTAACTGTATCATCTCAACCAAATAGGTATGCTTCTTTATTTATATATATATATATATATATATATATATATATATTGTATTTCTTCATTCAATGTTACATATATTTATAAATATTTTTTTCATTTTCAGAGAATTCACTCCTCATAGTAGACCTACTTCTGTCTTTGAGTTGGTTCAAAGTTTGAACAAAGCTCAGAAAGAAGCTGTTAGGAGCATAAGTTTTGGTGGTTTACTTAATTTGCATCTGACAAGGCTTAGTGGGTATCCAATGCTCAAGTGCCTTGTTGATAATTTTAATCCTCATAGTTGGCGATTGTCGGTTGGTCATTTGGGAAGTTTTGTTATTACTCCAGATGATGTACATGATAATTTTATGATACCGAGGAATGATGGTTGTGATGTACCTATTTTTAACCGAGGTGAAACTAATCTTTTAATTGAGAAGTACAGTGACGGCTCTTGCTGATATTTTTAAGAAGAAGTTGAAGGATGGTGGTGATGATTTCAAGCGTTTGTTTGTATTTTTATTATGTTTTCATTGTTTACTCCTACATCTAATCATTTGGTTTGTAACCCTGGGATTTTGAAGGCTGTTGTTGATGTGAGCAATATATCAAAGCTTGACTGGTGTTCTTATGTCTTTAACAAGTTGTGTGAGAGTGTGGATTATGTTCGGATGAATGGTACTCATAATGTTACAGAATGTTTGCTTATTCTTCAAATTGCTTATCTTCACCGTGTTCAGTGGAGAGGTGTTGAATTGTCGTCTGCTATCCCTTTGATTCAACACTGGGATGATTTGAATTTGTATGCTCGGTGTAAGCAGGAGTCTGATGCTGGTTTATATGGCGATGGGGATCTTGTTGTTAATGTTTATCCGGTTATAAGAAATGGATGTTTCAGGGTTCCGAATAAAGGTGATTTGAAGTCTTCTGTCTTTGGAAATGTTGAGGTAACATACTTGTAACTCAATAGTAACATCTATTTGTTTTATATAATAATTTTTGTTATGTATGTTTATAATAATTAATTATTGAGTAATAATTCATTTTATAGGGTTTATGTATATTAGTTGAGTTTTATTGTGCATATTATTGGATTGTAACATGCATATTACTTGATTGTAACATATATGTTAATGTATAGTAATATATATTTTATTATTTGTAAATATAATTCTAAT
>JAPKLY010001054.1:52245-74611 GCA_026898435.1 Prunella vulgaris
ATGCATATTTTTTTTAGTAACCCAATATATTTGAAAATTAACATAATTGCAATATGTAACATCAAATATTATATTTTGTAACACATACTTCATTTAGTAACACAATTTTTTAAAAGGTTTTTTCAATGTGTTGTTCCTTTAATTATGTTTACAGATTTAATTTTGTAACATATTTTTATCTATTTTTCAAAAGTAACACCAAGTGTTCTATGTTGTAACATACATATTTTAATATAGTAACATATATTAATAGTAACATGTATATGTTCATTTAGTAACATACATATTCTAATAAAGTAACATATATTAATAGTAACATGTATATATTAATCGTCTTGTTTTCCTTGCTTTTTTCCCTGATTTGGTGTTTTAGATCTCATTTATATGATTTTCTTTGACTGTTGATCGTATTTACGCATTTGTTGTTGTGGTTTGTTGGCTGTTAATAATGTGTTGTCGTTTTTTTTTTTTTTGATGTCGATTTTTTGTTCTGAAAGTCAGGGTTTGCGCTGAGTAAGAGGATCCGTGAGTTTTTTATTTTGACCCGGTTTGACCCGCTGGGTCATTGGAATCCGCTCCTTTTTTATTTTTTACCCGTTTCACGCCGTGAAACGTTTCACATGAGAGTTCCTCATTTAATTATATTTTATTATAAATAAATTTGAATATTTTAATTGTTCTTTGAATATTTTATTTTAATTTTTTTTAACTAATTATAGAAAATATAATGTTTAATTTATTATTTTCTAATTTTAATTTATTTCTGAAATACATTGATAATTTTAAATTTAAAAAAAATGTCTAACTTCTAAAAATTAAATGTTTTTTTAATTTAATTTTGTATTTATAATATTAATAATTTTATTTATATTTTTAGATATTTAATGATGTAGATGCGTATTTGGATGATGAATGTGCATTTATTTGTCCATATCATCTTTTGGGCAAAGGACCAGTTGCCCGAAGTTTAAATTACAAAAAAATATAAAAGATGATGATTTATTTTGCTAAAATTTAAAAGTTTAGATTAAATTACAATTCGCCTAAAAATAATGATTTATTTTGCAATTAAGCTGTCTGCATTTTATGTGCAATCAAGTCATCAATTACAGAAGTTAAATCATCTTTCACGTTATCTCTCTCAAGCTTTCTTCATGAATTCAACCTTTCGGTTGGGGACTCCATTTCGGTTTCCCAGAAATCCGCCGGTCAACCCGAAGAGCGCGCCTCCTTTTTGCTGAAGAAGTGTCTCCTTAATTCAAAACCTACTCAAAAATTCCATCGGAAAATTTGATCCAGGCCTTGACCTGGGTTTGAAATTCCAGCCAGCGAAAAAAAAAAAAAAAAAAAAGTTGAAATAAGTTTAATGCTTTTGGGCCAAATTTCATAAATGCTGGCCCAAATATTTTCCCTTCACAACTCCTAGTCCAGCTGAAGTTATTTCCTCATCCCTTAGCATCCATTAATGGATTTCTTATTGGATGCGGATATTTTTCCCCTCATTATTGCATAGTTCACCCACTCTTCATTTCACCATAAAAAAATTTCAGTTCACCACACTTAATTTTTTCAATTTAACCTCTTTCATTATTTTGTAAGTTCATCCCACATTCAAAAACAAGAAGAAAAATATACGATACTTTCTTCCGACGATGCCTATCGCCGCGACTTCCGGCACCACCACCACCGTAATTTTTACGGACGCCCACCACCACCACAGTAGAATTTATGATGAATATATTTAAGAATTTATTAGTTTTAGGGTTTAAATTAGTTTTATATATTGAAAGGTTTTGAATGATTTTGTATGTTTTGAATGAGTTTTTGTTGTCACTATTACAAATATTCGCATTGGAAATCGTTTGTAAAATTTCGTCGGACAAAACGGAACGAAAAACGCGAAAAAATCACTTAGGCATTTGTTCGACAATGGTTGGTGGAACAAATGCAAAATGTTTGGAAATTTTTTTCGAACATTTGTACTTTGTTCGGAAAAAAATTTCGAACATTTTGCATTTGTTCCAACAAAATTTTCGAACAAAAGTTTTTAAATTTTTTTCGAACAAATGCAAAATGTTTGAAAAAAAATTTCCGAACAAATTACAAATGTTCAGAATTTTTTTCCGAACATTTTGCATTTGTTTCACCAACCAGTGGAACAAATATTTTCGATTTTTTTAAAAAATAAATTTGAAAAATGTACATAAAAACCATTAATGTGCATATGAAGAACTATTATTATCTTGTATTAAAATCATGTTGCGAAATAAAAAAAAATTTATAACCTTTTTGTTCGATAAAATATGGTTAAAGAATTGTGGAGTGACAATCATTCAAATCTAGGTTTTAAGGGGGGGGGGGGTGAACTGATCGTTTTTAATTGTGAAATATATTTAAAGGGTAATTTTATCTTTTAAAACTTATTTCCAAAATGAAGAACAAAAGTAGGATGAAGTATTCAAAAAAAGGGGTGGAAATATCCTGGTCCTTTCTTATTCTCATTTTCTAATTAACGGGACGTACTCAAGTGGGCCCCAATTAAATTAAATTAGTATCATGAGCTCTATTTCTTAATTAATGCTGTTTGGGCCATGAATTTGGGCCAAAATAGGTATACATGGCCTTTTTGGGCCTAATTTCTTAAGTTGGTTGAAAAAAAACTCGTTGTCTACGTAGTAGCAACAAAATCGTCTTTATTTCGAGTTATCATTATCTCTTTAAGATGAGAATTTTACAAAGGCATACTGATCATTTTTAATGGCTTAAGAGTATCTTCAGGCAAGACCTTTTATCCACCGTAGAAAGGTTATTCTCGATTTACTTTATTTTAATATATTGCTTTTTATAAAATTAAACATATTAAAAGTTTGGGGGCTAACAACACATATACCTTGGAAAATATTTTGAAAGAAATTTTTTTTTCCCCATATTCATAAATTTAAAATGCAAGTATTTATTGAGATACGGTGTTTCAAAATAAAATACCTGTATTTGCCAGATAAAAAGCTCACATATTAAATGCACCTTCACTAGAGCACATGGCAAAATTCTTATAAATATGTTTTGTATATGATAATAATTTCCTCATCTGAAGAGGCACAAAATATCACGACCTGTTCTCGACATAACAAGCTAACGGGGTCCAAATACCCACTGGGTAAGCACACTCCTCACGTAAACAAAAAAGGTCATCCACTTGCAAGATGACCAAACACACCTCTAGCGAGGCAAAAGTCACAAGAGTTAAGTTTTTCAACGAGCTAATTATCTTGCATACAGGACTTAGTGAGAGGTGAACTAACAAAGTCCCACGATGAGCTAGTCATCTCTCTATATGGGAAAAATATTATTTGGGCTAAGTTCTTCACTAAGATAACTATCTTGCAAACAGGACTTAGCGAGAGGTGCGAACAAACAAAGTCTCATTACGAGCTAATTATCTCTCTATATGGGCAAAAGTCATCCGAGTTAAGTTTTTTGGCGAGCTAATTATCTTACAAACAGGACTTGACGAGAGATGTGAACAAACCAAGTTCCTTGACGAGCTAATTACCTCTCTTACGGGAAAATTTAGAACAAAAAGATTAACATACAAAGTCTAACAAATGAAACATGGACAACGTATAAACCTCATCCCCTAAAAATAAATAATTTATCAAAAGACTTGCACTCAAGAGGTACAGCCTTTAGCCGAGCAACAACCATTCAAGGCATGATTTATTCCGCCTTAGCTTATCGGTGATGTGTCTTAATGGGTATGATTATTCCGCCTTCTCAGGCAATGCGCGTTCAAAAGGCATGATAATTTCGCCTTCTCTGGTGATGTGCCTTAAAAGTATAGTTATTCTGCCTTCACAGGTAAAGCGCCTTAACGGATATGGTTATTCCACTTTTTTCAGACGATGCGCCTTAAAAAGTATGATTATCCCACCTTCTCAGGCGATGCGTCTTAATCGGTATTATTATTCGGCCTTCTCAGGTGATGCGCCTTAATAGGCATGATTATCCCACCTTCTCAGGCGATGCGCCTTCAAAAGACATGATTATTCCGCCTTATCATGCGATGTGCTTTAATAGGCATGATTATTTCGTCTTCTCAAGCGATGCGCCTTAACAGGCATGATTATTCCATCTTTTAAAAGAATGCACCTTAATAGGCATGATTATTCTGCCTTCTCAGGTGATGCACCTTAACTGGCATGATTATTTTGTCTTCTCAGACGATGCGCCTAAACCGGAATGGTTATTCCACCTTCTTAGGTGATGCGCCTTAATAGGCATGATTATTTCGCCTTCTCAGGCGATGCACCTAAAAAGACATGATTATTTCGTCTTCTCAGGTGATGCGTTTGAATCGGCATGATTATTATGTCTTCTCACCGACGCCCCTTAATAGGCATGATTATTCCGCCTTCTCAGGTGATGAACATTAAATGTCATGATTATTCCGCCTACTCAGAGTAATAAGCCTGATTATTTCGCCTTCTCAGGCAATGCGCCTTAACAGGTTTGATTATTCCACCTTTTAAGGCGATGTGCCTTAACAAACATAATTATTTTATTTTTTCATGTGATGCGCCTTAATAGGCATGATTATTTTGTCTTCTCAGACAATGCGCATTAACCGGTATGATTATTTTATCTTCTCAGGCGATGCACCTTAACCGGAATGGTTATTCCACCTTCTCAAATGATGCGCCTTAACAGACATGATTATTCTGCCTTCTTAGACAATGCACCTAATAAGATATGATTATTCTGTCTTCTCAGGCAATGCACTTGAATCGGCATGATTATTCCGCCTACTCACACGACAGCCCCTTAATAGACATGATTATTCCGCCTTCTCAGGTGATGAGCCTTAAATGGCATGATTATTCTGCCTTCTCAAGCGATGCGCCTGCTAAAGGCATGATTATTCCACCTTCTAAGGCGATGCGCCTTAACAGACATGATTATTCCGCTTTCTCATGTGATGCGCCTTAATAGGCATGATTATTCCACCTTTACAGGCAATGCAATTTAACAGGCATGATTATTCCGCCTTATCCGGCGATGCGCCTTCTTAAGGCATAATTAATTATGCCTTACCAACAATGAATCTTAATGAAACTATCAAAGAGCTAACATATCGAAGTCATCTTACTAGCCAGCCCAGGGGTTGAAAGCGAGAAGGTCAACCCAGTAGAAAATGAAGTTACGAAGGAGAGCACTGGTTAATTAAGATCGAACTCCGACTAAAGTCAAAGTCCGATCTTGGGGGCTATTTTTGTGATCAGAATAATACGATTTTAGGCCTCCGAACCATGGTCTACCAGAACCTGAGTTTATTTCTAAATGGGTCAGATTCTTCTATGGTAATAGTGCAGGACTTTATTATATTTAATTGTAATAGGCCCAAAGATAGTGGGCAGTTAGGTCTTTTCGTTATTTGATAGTTGACCCTCTATAAATAGAGGCTCTCTCCTTCATTTGTAAAGGACCGAATTCATTGAAGAATATACACACAGGCTAGGGAGCCTTAAAGGGTGATCTCAAAGCCATATTCAAGGGAGGAGCTCTCAAACTCCTCCCGCATTGTTGTTGTTCTTTAGTTAATTATTCATATATTTATTGTTCGTTATCTATGAATCGAGATACCTATAGCCATATAGATTCATCCGATAAATCCGTAACAACACCATAAATTTATAATATTTATTTACATGTAAAATATTTCACAAAACAATGTCTCTTTTAATTTTGTGTAGATATAACAGTGTTATCTTCGAAGAAAATTAATTTTCAGATGGGTGTGACATAATTAATATTGGAGGAAAAAATTGATCTCATAACTTTTCTAGTGTTTACTTTTGATCCAAAAAAATATTTTTTTTCAATTTTTATCCCATAACCTATTGAATTATCCATTTTTAAGCTTTTATTTTCCAAAATAAAAAATAAAAAAAATTAAAATCATATTCAAATTCAAAATAATTGAGATTAGATTCATATATTATACTTTCTTCGAACCAAATCGATAAAGGTGATAAGTTATGAGACCAAATTGACTTTTACAGTCTTGTCGAAAATGGGATTTCCGACGAAAGTATAATCAAAATTAAACAAATCAAAAAATTATGGGACCAAAATTGAAATTATATTTTTGGGACCAAAATTAAAAAAATTAATATTTTTTAACTAAAAGTGAACAAAACAAGTTATGAGACACTATTTTTTTTCTCAGTAATAATGTTGAATATTAATAATGTTGAATATAACCAGGTATGCTAGCTCACCTAGCCATCGGGCTCCTCACTTGAGTGAGTGGTCTGGGTTCGATTCCCTCTGAAAAAGAATTGGAGATGAGAGATATAAAGTTGGCTAGAGTTTATTCTTGGAGTGTTTGGGGACTTGGTGTAACTAACTACTAACAACTAACATTTACCGATAAAAAAAAATGTAAAAATTTATTTTTGCTATTATTAAAAAATTACTCTTTTCACTATTAAATTGTTCTCCTGTATTAAATTATAACAGGGGTGATTTTTCAGTAAAGTTAAGGGTAATTCTTTAGTAATAATATAGACACCTTATAAAATAATGTAAAAAGTTATTTTTGCTATTATTAAAATATTACTCTTTTCACTATTAAATTGTTCTCCTGTATTAAATTATAACAGGGGTGATTTTTCAGTAAAGTTAAGGGTAATTCTTTAGTAATAATATAAACACTTTTTAAAAAATATACTTGAATTACATGATACACTTGATGTATACAAAATTAGGTAAGTCATAATTCACCGTAAAATAATTTATTAACTTACTCATTTCATATTTTATTTTCTAATTAATTGTTAAATTTTATGAGATGATATATAGCTAAAAGAGAATATACCTAAACTACTGGTCCTTGAAAACAAAAGATCACAAAATTGATTTCCAATCTTACCAAAAATATACACTAGAAAAAATTAGAAAACAACTACAATAATGGTATTGGCATCAACATCAAAGTTTGTCCGATTAACATTAAATAGATCTATATTAAAATATAAAATAAAATCTCAAATAAACAAATCGTTAGCACAAAAAAATTGTCATTTTTACCCCTGTCGCTTTTAAGACTTAGGTAATCAGTGACGAGTGTGAGAATATTTCGTAGTGCAAATGCTTTCACAATTCACAACTAATTTGCAAATCAAATGTTAAAAAAGTGATAGACGTACTAACACATTTAAGATTGAATTAATATTTTTTATAACAACGTCACATAACATAAAATTTGTCAGATAAAACTTCATTTATGATTAAAAAAATAAATGAGTTGATTTAGAACTTATGTAGGTCAAAATATATATTTGTCCCATTAAAACGTCTTAAGAGTACAGTTAATTTTTTTTGTCAATTTTGGCCCGTAGACATAATGACTTCTAAATGAAACAGAACAAATATCAGACATTTCAAGGTTTAATATAAGAGAGAATTTAATTAATAAGAACCTTCGAATCTTCAATCGATGTCTCAATGGGATTTTTTTAGAAAAAAAGTACAAAATGGTTCAACAAATTCACACAAGTTACATATTAGTTCCGTGCAAAAAAAAAAAAATACTTCCGTGCAAATATTATAAACCAATTTGTAAATATAGTAATTTTTTTGAACCAATATGTAAAACATCCTTTTTTTCTTTCTTAATGTGGCTACAAATTTACTTACTGATCCGTCAAAACACGACACATCCACCAAAAGTATCATTTCCTACCCAATTTAGAGGTGCTGAGAGTCTAATAAGAAATATCAATGGAATTGTATTACTATAAGGAAAACAATAGTGGCATGGCCATGTGGTATAGTTTAACAAGAATATATGTATGTGTAACAGAAATATATGAAAATAAAAGTCTGGATACATTACTTCTTGAAATATTATAGAAATTCAGATTTATCTGAATCTGAGTAGTAATATGATTCTAATATTTGTTACTTTTGTAATATAATTTGTGAAGTCTACTTTAATATGCAGATGACACAGTTTTCATTTGTTCTGGGAAGCGGGACAATATATCAGTGATAAAGGTTGTACTCCGAAATTTCGAACTCCTCTCTGGCCTCAAAGTGAATTTTGATAAATGCTGCTTGACAGGGATAAATATTTCAAGGGATGAGATGGCAAGAAGAGCGGATGAAATAGGGTGCAAAGAAGCAAAACTTCCACTTTCTTACTTGGGTGTAAAGGTTGGAATAAATCACAAAAGACATGCCACTTGGGAAAGTTTGATTCAAAAAACAAAAAATCGTCTAAAAAAAGTGGGAGAATAAGCACCTTTCTTTGGGAGGAAGAGTAACTCTTATTCAATCTGTGCTCTCTGCGATACCAAATTATTACTTGTCCTTCTATAAATTACCAAAAACACTATCAAGGAAATTAAAAAATTGCAACGCACTTTCCTCTGGGGGAGGAAGTGAGGGGAAAAGCAACATTTCCTGGGTGAGTTGGGAGGATGTGTGCAAAGATAAATTGGAGGGGGACTAGGAATCAGGGAATTGAGTTTTTTTAATGAAGCTTTATTAGGGAAATGGTTGTAGCAGTTTCTTAATGAGGGAGAAAATCTATGGGTTAAAGTTCTTATTTCTAAGTACGGGGGGATTAATGAAGATGGGTAGCGAAGATCGGGTAGAGGTAGTACTTCGAGGGAGTCGGGGTGGTGGAAAGATATCCGTGAGTTGTTCAATGATCAACAAGAGGGAATAAATAGAGATTTTGTTAGAATTATGGGGAATGGAGAAAAAACAAAATTTTGGAGTGACGTTTGGGCGGGGAAAAAGAGTCTAAAAAATAGATTCCCTAGGGTTTTTAATTTCAGCTTACAAAAAAATGCAAGGGTGAGTGAGATGGGGTCTTGGGAGGAAGGGGAATGGAAGTGAGATTGGAAATGGAGACGAATTTTGGGACATAGAGAGAACGATCTACTTAATAATTTATTGTCTTGTGTTAACATGTACCCATTAAAATGGAATTTAGCTGATTCATGGAGCTAGAAACACGCACTAAATGACGTTTACTCTACAAAATTGGCATACCTAAAGATAAGAAATAGTAGACAACGTGCCATGGAGAACGATGCGGACTGAATACCCTTCAAATGGCTTTGTAAATCAGCTGCCCCAAGGCGTGTTACAGCGATTGCTTGGAAAATTTTGAGACAAAGGGTGGCGACAAAAGTTGATCTCGAACATAGAGGAATAGAGCTTTCGTCTGATGAATTAAAGTGTGTGTTATGCAGAAAGGCTGATGAAGACTTGTTCCATCTTTTCTTCAATTGTGAGTTTTCTCTTAAATTATGGAATAATCTTCATTCATGGTTGGGTGTGAAGTTGGTGATGCATAGGGATCCTATTATTAATTTTTTGCAACATGGAGACTGTCTGGGAAGAGGGAATATGCGAAAGTTTGCATCCTCTCTTTGGATTGGGTTGATGTGGCTAATTTGAAGATCTCGAAATAACATGGTTTTTAATGATGAAGAATCAGATGGAGCCCAAATTATGGAAGAACTGAAATTAAGGTGTTAGTCTTGGTTTTCGGCTAAATTTAAAGAACTCAGAGAGTTGCCAATTTCAATTTGGTTAGATGAGCCAAGATGTGTTTTGGAGAGACAAAAATTTTGACAAGGATATTGATGTAGTTTCATTGTGAGCTCTCATATGGAATGTGTATTGCTAGTGTGATCGAGTTGTTTACATATCTCATAGCATAAAAATTTGTAAATATTGTATGGGTTGGAGTACCCCTTGTACTTTATTTTAATGGAAATATTTTATTGACTCCTCAAAAAGAAATTCTGGTTTACAAATTTTGAATTCCTTCTTTTTGATAAAGTTTGTGTGTCATAAAATGAGAAAGAAAATGAGGCCAGATTTGGAAAATTATGCAAGTCATAAAATGAGAAATAGTTGTCAAATTTCCTGTGTTGCCCCTGTATAACAAATTAGGGCTCATTTGGTTCGTAAGATAAAAGTATCTATCCGTAAAAAACATGCATGTTTTTTACGGATAGATACTTTTATCTTACGAACCAAATAAGCCCTTAAAGTATTGTGTGTGAACTCAATTTCGAAACAATGAAAGATAGTTACATCTGATGTTTATGCATTTAATTGTAGACGTCAAATCCACCACATCTTCTTTTTTTTTTTATGAGGAAAAAATTATGTTCATTTTTTAAAATTATTATAGTTTGTTTTGAAGTGTGAATATTACACCTTAAAAAGATTTCACTAACCATATATAGCACTCAATTTTTTTCTTGTATTACAAAGATGTTAACACTAGAAATTGATTCCTCTCCTATTCAACATAAATTTCTTCTTTCGTCACTGCAAAATTTGTTGACTCCACCACATCTTAGTTCATCTAACACGTGAGCCTATGCAATTTAGAAGTATTATAGAATTAATATTACTTTCAGTGTGCATGAGTATTATCATCTCATTGTTAAACTATTACACACACTACTTAGTATTACTAGAAGAAACTTTATTGATGCATTATAATTAATATTATTCAATAAAATAACTAATAGTATTTAATAAAAATTACTAACATTAACTAAAACCAATTACACACAAGTATATATGAGAACGTGCTACTTTTAATTGTTATTTTGAAATTATTTAAAACGTGTTTTAAATCATAGTTGCGTAGAATTGAAGTTGCAACTTGCAAGTGTAGCGTGGAACTGATGCCAAATTAATGTCAATTTAGCGTGTGAAAACGTTTTGCGGTTTTAATGCCGAGAAAACGACAGCCACTATTTACATTTTCATCACATTAATCATTAAGTTCATGCTTAAGTCATGTATTATTCTTTATTTATGCACCACGACAATTATTCAGAAACTGTCATGGTATTAATTTCATCGTCATGAAACTGGACGCATCCATCTCAAATATGTAGGTGTTTCATAAAATTGGATTATAGTATGTGCTTGTTCTTAAATATTCCAGTGGATTTATTAAGAACGACGTGTTAAGATAAAGAAATGAAAATAATCCGTGGATTTGTTTAGCCACGTGTTTGGGCTAAGACTTTATTGTAATTCGTCTTATAATTATTGTAAGAAAAAGTATATTGTAAGTATAAGAGAATAGTAATAACGTCGGTCTCTCTTTCTATAGAGAAATGACTTATTTATAATGGCTAAAACTAAGTCCTAACTTACACATATTTGCTTGTCGTGTCTTTTTTCTTGCCCATGTTAAGTTGTGACTTAAAGATTGTGGGTGTCAAGGTAACTTCTTACTTTTAATTTAAAGAGGGCAAAATAAAATAACGAGCCCATAACTCTCGCAAAATTAGCGAGGGTTCGATCCCTCCCTAATTAGCGAGCGCAAACCCTCGCCAAGAGTTGGACCGGACCAAGACGAGGGCTTTTCTCTCGCCGGTTTGCGAGCGCGACCGCCATCGCCGGTTTGCGAGCGCGACTGCCATCGCCGGTTTACGAGCACTGGGACCTCGCCAAGTTTAAAATGGACCGAGCCGAGGGTTATACCCTCACCGGTTTACGAGAACCCGATCCACTCGCCAATTAAAGAGGGTTATGCCCTCGCAAAAAGTCCCTCTCTACCCCTTCTCCCCTCTTTAATTCCCTCATTATTTCTCCCTTTTTTTGTGGTGGTTATGTTGTCCCTTAAGGTAACTGAATTATATTAGAGATACGAGATCAATATTGGATCTTGTTTCGTTGCAATGACTTACTCGCTCAGGTCAGGCCTCTTGCATCTTCTGATGATTTGTCTGACTTTCAGTCTCCTGAGTCCTGACCATCCTAGCCCTGATTCTGAGATAAACTCAGGATCAGCGCTCTTTCCTTCAGGGCCGCCTGACTACTACAATTCGGGCTCGCCAGATATTTAAGTGTCATGAGGTTTGTTGTCCTGATAGAGTTTTATTGTATTTGGGCTGGGCCTAGTAAACTCAGGAATATTTGTACCACAACAATATGAAACTATTATTATTATGTGTATTTACTGATATTATTTTACATATTTTGTGAACACTATAATACTTTATATTTTCAAATTAGCTCATAAATCTAATGGGTATCTGTGAACATACGTAATGATATCAATAATTATTTGTAATTGTATTAATATCATATTATTAAACTTGTTTATAAGATTATATATATATATATATATTGTAAATAATATTTCATTTAAATATTATTTATATATATCACATATTTAAAGTTTTATTAAATTATTTATATTATATTATTATATAATATAGGGGGAGTTAAATAACTGCAGGAGCAGTTAATTCTCCCCCTCTCTCTGGATAAGATGAATACATCAGAATCATTCTACGTGAGAATTATTCATTCCAAGAGAACTGACATCAGAGAAGTACACGTACACCATCATCGTAAACACGAAACATATTTTGAATACTATACTATTCGTGGATGTGGGGACAATCTGAGTATTTTGATTAGATCCCAAAACCCCTGATGAATCTGCCTAAGTATAGTTGTTCAGGATCAAATAGTTCAGGATAGTTAGGTTAGGAATTCAGTAAAGGAGGAACTTGCTGAAGACTGAAGAATATTGGAGTCGACCCAATTTACTGAAGTCTGAAGTGTAATCCATCCTGAAGGAGTCAGTCAGTCTTGCTGTAGATTGCCTGGTCTGAAGCTGAAGATCGAAGCCTGATGATCCGTCCTGAAGTCAATCCTGAAGTACCATTGGCTGATGTTTCTACTGAGTACACTAAGCATACTCAGGACAGAACTTAGTCAGTGAAGAGTAAGTGTAACCTATCAGGCTGTGCTGAATGCACTTAAGACCTGACTTAGGCCTTGGTTCCGTTTATCTGAATCATGTAAGTCCAAAGCAAAAAGGTTACACATACTAGGCTGAATAATCTATCAGGTTGTGCTGAATGCACATAAGACCTGTGATTAGGGTCATAATTGCATGTTTTTATAATCATTTCTATATGGTTTTGATATTCTTATGATCATATTTGACCTTAATATGGTATAAATTGTTCTATTAACCCTTTTTGGCTAGAAAGTTGTGATTATAAGTGAAAACGAGCAAAACGAGGAAGAAATGAGCAAGTTCGTAAAAGTTCAGAAAATTTGAGTTGATCCAATGAAGACAAATGTGATACCATGTCGAAGAGTTCGAAGAGAGGGTCGCAATGAAAAAAGAATCGAGTCAATCGGAGCTCTAGAACTCAAGATATGAAGAAAACGAGAAGTCGAGGATCGATCACACAAGTCGAAGCCGGGTTCGAGCGACCACAGGCCAGACTCGTGCGACCATGGGCCACGTTCGTGCGCCGAACTTCTGGTTTGGGCGACGACGAGCCGCACGAACGCTCACACGAGCTTGGTTCGTGCGGTCACCTGTTGGCGATCGTGCGATGGCTCGGTTGTTCCATTTTCGAAGGGCAGTTTCGTCTTTTCGCGCGTTTAATGAGGGGCATATTGGACCAAGCATTGTGGGCACTATAAATACACTTAAGATCAGATTCTCAAGGGAGCTAAGTCATAATCCAAGACACATTTCTTAGATTAGAGAGAGAGTGAGGTAGTTATTTGGAGGTTTCTTAATAGTTCTTCTCACAAATTCTTAGATAACTTTTGATCTACCGTAGTGATCGTCGATCCGTTTATTCCTGCATGCTCGTCTGGTTGTAGGCTATATTCTCACCGATCGAATTTCAATTTCTTTTGTCGGATTTCAATTTAGCATTTTAGAGGTAAATTGTATCTTTCCAATTGTCATTGTAATAGGTAAATTTCTTTACATTTCTTTCTTAATGATGAATGTTCCTAGTATAATTGTTCTTAAGTTTACTCAATTAGCCATGGGCTAATTTCTTTATGTGTTAGTGTATGATGCCTATGGAGTAGTGATGTGATATGTTGATCTTTTGAATGATTTGAATTGTTGTATGATCAATTCTCTAATTAGAAGGTTTGTATGAATGCTTGCATGTGTAGAGGATAATAGGGCCATTAGGGAGTTAGTCTCTTGCGAAAGTAGAGCTTATTTCCTAAATTCTCTTGTATTAAGGCCAATGCATATCAAGTGTTTGATGAAATTCCTAAGATAGTGAGAATTATCTTTAGTGAATTAGATTAACAATTAGAGACTTTAATATGTATTAGGGAAACCTTTTTGCATGTTAGAGAGGTTTGTCCATTGATTATACACAATCTCATTGAATGATAAAGTGATACTTCACTCACGAAACATAGGATAGTACACTAGCACATTCCCTCACATTTGCTCACTTTGCGAACACAAGGTGATAGGTAGTTTGCTCTTTTGACAAATTAGTAGACGATAGATACCCTTGCCTTTTATTGCTTTGTTAGCTAGCCAATCGAAACAACGAATTATCATTCAAATCCTCGTCTCCTTTGGGTTCGATATATTAAAACTTGGTCAAGCTTACCACGCTAATCACGAACACGTACACTTGCGTGAGGACTCATTTACACCGAACAAGTTTTTGGCGCCATTGCCGGGGAGACGGCTTGTTTGATTGATTGTTGTTGTTTCTTTTATTTTCATTTGGTTTCTATTGTGAGGGAATTTGATATTTGTTTTCTTGTAGGTATATGCACACAAGAAGTCAAGGGGGAGATTTATTACCCTTTGATTTGGATCTTGAAACTAGCCTACGAAGAAGAAGAAGAGAAGCTAGATTGAATCGAGAGAACATGGATAATCAAATGAATGAAACTCGAGAGGAAATTAGAGAAGAGGAACCATTAAGAGGACAAGTGCATCAATGTGAGGAGCACTTGGCTCAAAGGGAGGTTCCACAACCACAACCTATACCACACCAATACCAACCTTATCCACCACAAAATCAACCATACTATCCACCTCAATATCCCAACTACCCAAATTACCCAATGAACCCACCATACTATCCACCACCACCACAAAACTATCCTTACTATCCATACCCACCACAACCTCAACACCAAAGACCACAAATCGTAAACCCACTGCAAAACAATGAACCATTACTCCGAGACTACTTTGAGCCAAGAGTTAATGAGCATTATGACGGTATTGAGAGACCACCTATAGATGCTGAGAAGTTTGAGCTTAATACGAATCTATTGAAGTTGTTAAAGGAGTCACCTTTCGAAGGATCAAGTGATCGTGAAGATCCCAATGCACATCTCAATAACTTCATGGAGTTATGTGACACGATCAAGTACAAAGGGATGTCGGATAATGAAAAGAAGCTCCGTTTCTTTAATTTCACCTTGACCGGGAGAGCTAAGACATGGATCCGATCTATGAATCCAAAAGCAGCCACATGGGAGGAGCTAAGTTCACAATTTCTCAAGAAATTTTACCCTCCATCAAAGATGCTAAAGGCGAGGGAAGAGATAAAGACTTTTCGACAAAAGGCGAGAGAAGTAATATCAAGTGCTTGGGAGAGGTACCAAACCTTGTTGTTGGCTTGTCCTCAACATGGTTTGAAGGACGAAGACATACTTTTGACATTCACAATTGGATTGCATGAAGGAGACAAGAATTACTTGAATTCTTGTGCCGGAGGCTCGGTTTGGACTAAGATCGTTCGTCAAGTGAACGAGATCATCGAGAATATAGCTGCAAATGATACTTTTCAAAGAGATTCCAATAGTGGAACGGGTGATCGAGTTGCACTTCTCGAGGAAAGATTGACAAATGTGTGTAATTTGGTCTATGGAGGCCAAAACCAAAACCAAGCTCCAACTCCGATGCAAGTAAGTGTTGTCGAGAGTATTCCTCATCCTACTATCTCTACTCAAGAAGAAGTGAGTTATATGGGTCAGCCTCAATACAACAATTCTTTCCAAAATAATCAAAGGTCATATGTTGCTCCACCTTTTCGACAACAAGGAGGTCCGTTTCCAAATCAAAGTAACCCTCCTTACAACCCGAATAGGAGGCATGAGAATTTTTCATATTCTAATCCTAAGGGTGCAATTCAATTGCCACCCGGGATTGATCCGGGGTCTAAGCCACCTAATAATGAAGGGAAATGGAGCATGGAGGATACTTTGACATTGATCTTGAAGAAGTTGGACAGTTTTGAAGTGGAGTTTAGAAAGATGAATAGTGAAACAAACAAGAGAGTTGATGACTTGTATACTTCGCAAGGAAGTCAAATCAAGAGCTTGGAATATCAACTCGGGCAAATTGCTTCGTCTTTGAGTCCACAAATCAACAAGGATAAGTTTCCTTCTACTACCGAAACTAATCCAAGAGAGCATATTAATGCTATTTCTACTTGCAATGAGTTGAAGAGTGAGGTGTTGAAAAGAAATGCTATGGAAAATTTTCATCTTGAATTGGTGGAGGAAGCAAAATATGATGAGGAGAAAGATTTTTTTGTGAAAGGTGATGAAAAAGTAATGGGGGTAGTTGAAAGAATGGAGAAAAAAGATAGGAAAGTTGAAGGGGTAGAAGCTATTGAGGAATTACCAAATTATACAAGGTTTTTTAGGGATGCTATGGCAAGGAAAATGAAATCCAATGAACCGGAAATGGTTAAGCTTACTCATGGGAGTAGTGAGTTGATACGAAAACATCTACCTAAAAAGCTTAGAGATCCGGGGAGTTTCATTTTGAGTTGCCACATTAAAGGAAGTAAAAAGTTGAAGGCCTTGTGTGATTTAGGTGCAAGTGTGAATATGATGCCATTTTCTATTGCTAAAAAGTTGGGCTTACATGAGTTGAGGCCAACAACGATTAATGTGCAATTGGCCGATGGTTCTAAAGTGAAGCCTAGAGGGGTGATAGAAGATGTGGTTGTTCATGTGGGGAAGTTCATTTATCTCGTTGATTTTGTTGTATTTGATATCAATGAAGATGTTCGAAATCCTATCATCTTTGGGAGACCTTTTCTTGCTACATCGGACGCGTTGATTAATATCAAGCGAGGAGAGGTTACTCTTGGAATGAATGGTGAAAAAGCTACTTTTTCAATCCATGACAATTCCGAGAGTTCCCTAAAGAAGATTGAAGGAGAATTGAACAAAGTGATGCTAGATGGGATGGAAAGTGATGAAAAGGCAAAAGACAATATTCTTGATCTTAAGAGTGAACTTTGTGTTGATGATCTTTTCGAAAAGAGAAAAAAGGTGAATGAAGATAAGGGGGTAACGCAAGTGGTGAAAAATGTGGTGAAGAAGGGATGTTTTTGGAGAAGGAAGTTGAGTGATGTAAGTCACTCAACCCTTATTGATTTTGATGTCACTTGAGCTTTATAGCGTCCGGCTAGGGGACGTTAAATCCAAGCGCTAGGTGGGAGGCAACCCACCCTTATATCCTTTTCGTATCCTTTATTGTTTGTGTTGATTAGTTTTGCTTTTTGATTTTAGGGGTAGAAGCATGAATGCCATTTTTAGCTCATGTTTTTGTGCTTTGATTGCTTTTTTTGGATTTTGTGCTATTTTGTGCAAGAATAGATTTGAGGAGCATATTTTGTTTAAGGATTTGAGATATACTTGTTGTGGGAATTGATATGGTTTGTGCATGGTTTATTGAACTTGAGTTTCTTGATTAATCACTCTTTCCAAACTTTATTAGGATTTTTGATCCGAAAAAGTTTGGGGGGGTGTGATTCGTGATTAATTTTTCGATTAATTGCTCATTTTCATGATTAATTTGATGATGTTCAATGACCATTTATGTTACATGTGGAGTTTTAAGTTGTGTTGTGTAGGAAAATGGAAGAAAATGGCTTGAAAAAGGTGAAAAGAGATGAAAAATCGAAGTGGTGCAAAAAGGGCTTTGGTTCGTGCACCCATAAGCATTGATTCGTGCACCCAGAAGCTCGGTTCGTGCGAAGGTTCACTGGTTCGGGCGAGAGTGGTTCGCACGAACGCTCGCACGAGTCCGGTTCGTGTGACAAGCTTGCTGGCTCGAGCGACGACGGTCCACACTAACTCTCGCACGATCCCGGTTCGTGTGGCTGTAGGTTCGGTTCATGTGGCACCTTGTGAATCCGAATTTGACCAATTTTTGGTCCAACTTTGACCACACTTCCCTAGTTTTGTCCACTTACTCTTTGTCTTCATTTCCCACTTATTCCACACACAAACACACACTTCTCTCTTCACTCTTGCACTCCATATTCTCTCAACACCAAGAAGGAGAAAGTTGGAGAACATTTCCATATCTCAATTTCTACAATTTTTCTCATCAATTCCTTCCAAAGGTATGTTCTTTTAACTCTCTTCATTCTATTTCTTGCAATTTTATTGAAATTCCATGGTAGCATTGTCTAGAATAAGAAATTTAATTTTTAGAGTTCTTGAGCTTAGTTTGGGGATCTCTTTATTCTAGTTTAATTTTGAGCAATTGTTGATGAAATAATGCTACATTGTTGATGGGTAATCCATGAGGAATCAAATTGCATGCTAATATAGTGAATTTTGGACTTAATTGATGATTGAATTTTTGAGTGGAGGAATAGTGACGAATTTTTGGGAATGTTATGCTAAAATTGGATTGTCAAGATTATTGTTGTGCTATTTGTCAATGAGCATGAGTATATTGATGTTAGGTTGAGTTAATGATGTTGATTCACCTATGATTTTTGCTTATTTGAGGTTTCATTGATATATGACATTGGCATGACTATAAGTTGCATGATTTCCTTAATTCTAGAATTAGACCCATTGTGTTAAATCCATTCTACTTTGTGAAGATAGATGTTAATGAATTGAATATATTGTTCTTCCTTTGCTCATATATTCATATATCATGCTTTGAGCTTATTTTTCATATATCTTGCTTTGAGCTTATTTCTTGTAGGCTATGTCTAAGAGAGGAAAAGGAAAGAGCAAGGTTTCGAGCTCAAGATCTAATAAAGAATGGAATGATCCAATATATGAGGAAGAGTGTCTTAAAGAGTGTGGAGAATCACCTACACACTATGGATTGTTCTTTGAGGATAAAAAGAGCTACTTTTTGAAATTTGCTCAAGTCTGTGGTATTGATTTCCATGCGGGGAGATATTATGATAGGAGATCCTCAGAAGAGTGTAACTTTGGGAATGACATTGAAGAGTTGTTTGCTAATATAGGATGGAGCGGATTGCTTGATCTCCAACATTTTGACTCATGCAAGGAGTTAAATATTGAATTCTTGAGCACACTCGAGGTGAGAGAAGTTGATGGAGTTCAGATTCGAGCAAGATTTCAGATCAAGAATGAAAGTTATGTCATGACAACGAATCAAATCAACAAAATTTTCGGGTGTGAAGAAGATGTTGAGAAAGGAAACTTCTATGCATGGGAAAGGTTTACTAGAGCTCAAGAAATTTGGAGAAGGATTAGCGATGATGAGGACTTCAATCCTCAATTTTCTAAGTCCTCTAGCCTTGTCAATCCTATATTGTATTATGCTCACCAGATCATAGCACACACGGTCTTTGCTAGAGTCGAGCCGAATAGGGTAAGAAGTGATGACTTGTATATCTTGCATTCGATGCTCACTTCTAAAAAGGCGGACTTCGGGGCCTATCTTTTGAAGAATCTTAGTCAACAACATGTGCGAACTAATTGCGCCTATGGAGGATTAATTGCATGTATTGTTCAAAGGGCTTGTCCTCCACCCGAAAGGGAAGGTGCAATGGGCGCATTGATTGATGTTGCATATTTGATAAGGGCTAAGAAGTTCAAGAGGAAGGTGAAAGTGGTTTGTGTTGTAGGGCGAAATATTCATGACCTCTTTCCCTTACTTGAGTATGAGCTACTCACCATCAAGAAGAACGAGAATTTGAAGCTCGATACACCCGAGCACATTAACTTTAAGGGGTGCTTCAAGTTCTCAAGCACAAGAAGAAGAGCATGTTGGGGAGGAAGAGCCTATGCAAGAGGAAAACCCTTTCGAGCAAGAAGGATTTCGTGTGTTTGAAGGGTTGACATTCAATGAATGGGGGCATGAAGTTCAATCTTTGAGGATTGATGTTGGTGACCTTAGGAATGAGTATTCGTGTCTACGTTCCGATGTCACGAGGCTCACTGACAATTATCATTCCCTCAACACCAATGTGGACTCCGTTAATAGGACCGTGAACATAATGAGCAATAACGTGAACACAATGGGGACAAACATTGATGAGATCTTGGAAGCACAACGAGCTATGATGCGGTGGCATATTGGTGAAGGGCATTTCACTTATCCACCGATGGACCCCCCTTCGTGAAGTGACGATTTATATCTAACTTCATAAGGATGGGTAACTAATTTTCCTTCCTTTATCATGCCTTCTATCTCGTATTGTTAGGATTTGAACTTTGGTTTGTAATGATTTTATTTGATGAGTGTGGTATTTCTTTTTAGGTAGCTTAGTCCTCTTGGTATTTGATAGATGATTGATGGATTATTGATGATTTGATCTTAGGATTGTTGATGCTTTTATTGATTGTGCTTAATTCGTATGCATTGCTTGATATTGTCTTCACCTCTTTGCCAAACTTTTTTGATTTATGGTCCAAAAAAGTTTGGGGGGGTGTGATCGTTTTGCCATTCTCTTCGCAATGCTATATTTAGGATGATTTTGAGTGCTTGTATGATGTTTTGACCATATGCTTATGATTAGGTTGTTTTGCTTGTTATTTTTGGCCAAATTGTTGCTAAGCTTTGAGTAGTGTGGCATGAGATATGTTTATGGTTGTGTGGATGAGTTGAAATTTCATGTTGGATGTAATAGAGTTATGGCTTGATTCTTATATTGTCTTTTGTGCTATGGATTTGATGATACTTGAGATTTTGATGATATGAGCATTTTTTATATGAGATGAGTCATGATCACCCTATACCCGTGAGGTTTTGAGCCATTTATACCCGTTTCAATCTTGAACGGATGACATTTTTTCTTGATGTGAGTTCCACACATGTGCATTATACTCTAGAACTTGGCTTTAGTCTTGTTTAAAACTACATTTGACATTGAATTCACATAATATGATTTGAGGCCATCTTTAATCTACATTGAGCTACTTTGCCCTATGAGCCTACCTTGTTATTATTATCCATTGCTCACCATTTTGTGCCTATAGACCTTTCCTTTGGCTAACCTCACTTTAAGCCATTTTCCTTTCTTTTTGGAACTCTCTTGTCCCTATGATTAGTAGAGTGAAAAGAAGGAAGGAAGATTGGTGATATGATGAAGAACATGGTGGCCTTAAGTGGAAGATATGAAGAATTTTATGCATGGATTGAAATTTTTGAAAAAAGGCAAGTGCTAGCAAAGCATGAGAAAAAGTTGACTTTTGTTGAAAATATGGTCAAGTTGACCTTTGTTGTGAGTATGGCTAAAAATTGCAAAGAAGGGAAGAATGATCTTGAACTGTGATTCTGAAGAGCATGAGGAATGTGTACAATTGCATGAAGATATGAATGATTATTATTTGATTCCTTCAATGCTTTACTAATCATACTTAGTCACTCTAATCCATATCTATCCTTCCCTACCAAAGAGCCAACATTACAACCTTATGAAAGTCCTCAATGATTTGTGAATGATTTGTCATTCTAAGTGGTGGAGAATTTGAGACTTGAGCCAAGCTTATGGTAGTATTTTTATCATTGTGTGAAGATTGAGAGAACCTCAAACACTTGAGAGATGAGCTATACAATTCTATGTGAGGATCATGACTTGTTGATTTGACTATTTGTTCATTGATTCGATTTTGATTGTTGATTTGATGAAATTGCATTTTAGACTTGTTTGATATTGAGCTATGATTCTATGGCATTTGATCTTGTCCTTGATGCTTCATAGATACAATCATTCCCCTATATTATCGCTTCGTTGCTCGAGGTCGAGCAACAATCTAGTTTGGGGGTGTGATTAGGGTCATAATTGCATGTTTTTGTAACCATTTCTATATGGTTTTGATATTCTTATGATCATATTTGACCCTAATATGGTATAAATTGTTCTACTAACCCTTTTTGGCTAGAAAGTTGTGATTATAGGTGAAAACGAGCAAAACGAGGAAGAAACGAGCAAGTTCGTAAAAGTTCAGAAAATGTGAGTTGATCCAATGAAGACAAATGTGATACCATGTCGAAGAGTTCGAAGAGAGGGTCGCAATGAAAAAAGAATCGAGTCAATCGGAGCTCTAGAACTCAAGATATGAAGAAAACAAGAAGTCGAGGATCGATCGCACAAGTCGAAGCCGGGTTCTAGCAACCACAGGCCAGACTCGTGCGACCATGGGCCACGTTCGTGCGCCAAACTTCAGGTTCGGGCGACGACGAGCCGCACGAACGCTCACACGAGCTTGGTTCGTGCGGTCACCTGCTGGCGATCGTGCGATGGCTCGGTTGTTCCAT
>JAPKLY010001055.1:8961-47606 GCA_026898435.1 Prunella vulgaris
ATATTGGTCATATAATATAAAGTTTTAATGACAATTTTATGTTTCGTCACTAATTGTTCATAGTATTTAGTGACATATTCTTTCGTCACCAATATTGATATATAGTGACGATTATTAATCTTTTTTTAATGACACACTTATTTTGTCATAATATTATTTGGTAACGATCTTCATTTTAATTAGTGACGATCAATATTGGTCATATAATATTCAATTTACATGACGGTTTTATGTTTCGTCATTAATTGTTCATACTAAATAGTGACATAGTATGTTGTCACCAATATTTATATATGGTGACGATTAATAAATTTTTCCATATAGAATATAGATTTTATTGAATAAAATTGTGAATATAAAATTTATTAAAAAATATTATTTATTAAGGTTCGATCACAAAACCTTGCGATTAAACTTAACAAATAGACAAATAACGACTAAATAGCTAGATAATTTTTATTTTAATTTGATGTTTATTATTTATTATCTTTTTGCCAAATAATCTAGATAATTTTAATTTGATGTATATTATTATCAAAAATATAAATTTTAATTCATCAAGGTTCGAACATGGGACCCTTTTACCTAAAGAGGTTAACTACACCACTGGACCAAACACTACATTTATCTTAGGTATTTTAATAAAACTATTTGAATCAAGTTTGCAGTATAAAAAATGAATACATCAATGACACTTGAACCTATGACCTTACCAACAATTAATTTACCTTTCACCAACTAAGCTACACATAGCTTGTTTATTGAACGTGAAAAATATGATAAAATAGAATCCCTATTACTTCCAATTAAATTCTTGGAAAGTTGATAACTAAAAAATAAATTAAATTCTTGGAGAGTGGATAACTAAAAATTTGGGGTGAAAGAGGCTCGAACTCTCGACCTCAAGATCACTCAGAACTATAAAACATACGCGCTAGCCAACTGAGCCAGCCCCACACATGTAAATTTTTTATATATTGTAACTAAAAAATGGATTCTTAATATTGTTTAAAAAAATATGATAAAAAAAATCCCCAATACTCCCCCTAGCTCCCCAATTTCGACGTGAATCAAAGAGAAGTTGCGTGAATTGTGAATTTTGGCGCATTCAGCAACCAAAAACCGCTACGAAATTTGGTGAACTCCGACAAAAAATTCAGCAACCAGAAAACACTACGACAATTTGGTGTGATTATCAATTTGATTAATGATTTAATGATTCTATTTACAAGTATTGATGTTGGGATCCTAATAGTATCACTCTTTTGTGAGGATGGTATTAGGAACTACTCAGTCTAGTATTACATACTATTAGGTTATTTCCTAGTACCATACTCACAAAATAGTAATACTATTATGTTACTTCCTTAATTTTTAGTTTTAAATTACTACTAAAAATAAAAGTTTTGAAAGATATTATCTATTTTAGTTTTGAATTACTAGATTAGATATAAAAAACAAAATTAGTTCAAAGATATACACTTATTGTACATAAAGATTACTCGTTGTGTTACTTGCTAGTTGAAATTGTACTTGTAATACTTATAGTAGTCATATCCACTTGTAGTACTCACACATCCTCATTTTACCAAAATTCCATGTTATGACAAATTTAGTGATTTGGTGTGTGATTATAAATTTGATTAATGATATAGTGATTCTATTTACAAGTATTGATGTTGGGATGCTAATAGTACCACTCTTTTGTGAGGATAGTGTTAGGAACTACTCAGTCTAGTATTACATACTATTAGGTTATTTCCTAGTACCATCCTCACAGAAGAGTAATACTATTAGGTTATTTTCTTAATTTTTAGTTTTAAATTACTACTAAAAATAAAAGTTTTGCAAGATATTATCTATTTTAGTTTTAAATTACTAGATTAGATATAAAAAATAAAATTAGTTCAAAGATATACACTTGTTGTACGAAAAGATTACTCATTGTGTTACTTATTAGTTGAAATTGTACTTGTGATACTTATAGTAGTCATATCCACTTGTAGTACTCACACATCCTCATGTTTACAAAAACTCAATGTTATGATAAATTTAGTGATTTGGTGTGTGATTATCAATTTGATTAATGATTTAGTGATTCTATTTACAAGTATTAATATTGGGATCCTAATAGTATAACTCTTTTGTGAGGATGGTATTAGGAACTACTCAGTCTAGTATTACATACTATTAGGTTCTTTCCTAGTACCATCCTCACAAAAGAGTAATACTATTAGGTTATTTCCTTAATTTTTAGTTTTAAATTACTACTAAAAAGAAAAGATTTGCAAGATATTGTCTATTTTAGTTTTGAATTACTAGATTAGATATAAAAAACAAAATTAGTTCAAAGATATACACTTGTTGTACGAAAAGATTACTCGTTGTGTTACCTGCTAGTTGAAATTGTAATTGTAATACTTATAGTAGTCATATCCACTTGTAGTACTCACACATCCTCATGTTTACCAAAACTCCATGTTATGACAAATTTAGTGATTTGGTGTGTGATTATCAATTTGATTAATGATATAGTGATTCTATTTACAAGTATTGATGTTGGGATCCTAATAGTATCACTCTTTTGTGAGGATGGTATTAGGAACTACTCAGTCTAGTATTACATACTATTAGGTTATTTCCTAGTACCATCTTCACAAAAGAGTAATACTATTAGGTTATTTCCTTAATTTTTAGATTTAAATTACTACTAAAAATAAAAGTTTTTCAAGATATTATCTATTTTAGTTTTAAATTACTTAGATTAGATATAAAAAACAAAATTAATTATTGTACTCTTGTTTGGACACTTAAACAGAAAAATAAACAATAATGATAAAATTTCTCTCATTAAAAATGAACCCAAAAAATTGGCTCTCCCTTTACCTCCACTAATTTTACCAAATAAATTCGAAAATAAAGATCAAATATAAAAATCAAAGTCTATCTTCCTCCTAATATTATCCCACTAGTATATCACCCGTGCATCTGCACGGTCTGTAAATGTAAAATATATATAATATTCATTTTTATTATTGTTATTTTTATATAAAAATGTGTATTCTTTTATTGTTGAATAAAGTGTAGAAAATATTACATGCATAATCTTTAAAATTTATTACATGTATTTTGATAAATGATAATCTTTTCATGAGACAATCACTGCAAAATTCTTAATTATTTTTTATTTTTTAAATTAAACTTATTTTTTTATATCATCAGAAGTTACGATTAACAAATTAATAAAATTGATAAAATTCTGATAAAATAATTAAAAGAAAGTTGTATTTGTTATTCTACTAAAAAATATAACATATATTTATTAAAAAATTATGCAGGTTTACAAAAATTAATAAAGTATACTTTTTTATTTAAGATCACACTCATTTATTATTTTTTTAATGTGTAATTTCATATTATAAAAATGATTGTGCATCAAATAAAATTAGCACGTCATCTTGTAATAAATATGTTTAAATAAAATAAATTAATGAGAAAGTTGGGCCAAGATTTCATTAATGACCCATGAGACCTATATCTAAACCTAAAATTTCAGAAACGCACATTGTACCATATATTATACTCTAGTCTTGTTTCTTCCTCAGTCAATACCACGGATTTTCAGCGGTCAGGCATCGCTGCGTCCTCCACCTCAACCGCCGGCGCCGCCCACGCCTGTGCGCTACATCAGACACAGTCGCAGCCTCGCTGCCACACGCGACGCACCCCCTGCCGTCCACGGCCACGCCACACTGTCAATTGAAGGTATAATTGAATGTGATTATATTTTATTAGGGTTTCAAAATTATTTTTTGCAAACGGTTTGCGATTTTGTGACTATCCATCACAACCGGAAATCGACGCCGTATAGTCGCTACTCTCAATATCTCACCATCGCTCTGTTTAGCGACACACACAACTCTGTCGCCGCCGGAATTCCAGAATCGCCGACTAGAAACCGCTGCAACACACTCGCCGGAACTCACAGCTACAAATCGCCTCTGTCCAATTCGGTAAGGAGGAAAGAAGTGCATTGGGCCCAATTTTCATTTTAGTTTCTAAGCCCAAATTTATTTTTAATTTCGGCCCATTTGAGTTTTAATTGGAAAAAAAAAAGAGATAGGATAACAGGGGGACTTACATTTTTTTTTTGGATTCATTATTCGGGTTTTTACTTTTTAGAGATTAGAAGAGAAACAGAAACGTGATTATTATTCCATTCATTTTTCGTTTTGCAGCAGTTTCATTAATAGGAGTTAGGATTTATTTTGCAGACGAGATTTCAATCCTGTTCTTTGTGGATTTCTTCAATTACGGTGACATCATTTATATATATATATATATATATATATATATTTTTTTTGAAATTTTTGAAATTCTTTATCTTGCAATGAATTATTTGATTAGTTCAATTGAATTTAATTTCTTGTTTAATTCAATTATGTTCTAATTAATTTATGTTCTAAATATGTGATTTATGATTAAGTACCCTATTAGGATTATATCAATTAGGGTTCAATAGGAGTTAATTTCATGTTATGAATTGATTGTGAGATAAACATTTAGGAGTTTTTGTTTTATTAAATTGACTACGTGCATGCTTAAGACCATTAGGTGTACGAGTTCGATTAATCGAATTATAGGATTTCTAAATGGTGAGTCTTGTTAATTGGGCTAATGTTTGGACCAGTCGTGTCAATTAGCTTAGCTGAGGACGATGACATGAAACACTAGTTAAAAATTAGTGAGAGCAAAATAAATTAGTTTAAAGTTTAGGATTATCGTTTTCTTGATACTTTACGGAGTTAAGCTTTCTTATAAATTCATCTGATATGATTTTTTTTAATAGGTGATATCTACAGAGGAGAAGATTTCATCATCGTCGTTTGAAGTGCAAAAAAGAATAATGACATGGAAATTAGTTTTGGAGACATATAAGACTTCGATTTTTTTTTAGTTTATTGTTTCATGTAATATTGATAACAAAGATTGTTGATTGCTTTCTAATTGCTTGAACTGAGTTTTTTTATTAATGCAAATTAATTTTTTTTATGTTTAATTAATTTAGTTTTTATTTGTAATATTTATTATTTAGTATTATTACTGATTTAATATATAAATTCAAATAAATTGATAATAAAATGAATTATTTCACGATGAAATAAATACGTCACAATATGTATCATTTTTATGACGAAATAATAGTCACAATATGTTGACTAATCATGACGAAATATGTATTTATTATATTAATTTTGTAGTGACTATTATCATCATCTTCACTGAATAATTTTTTTTATGACAAAAATATTTTGTCACCATTTTTACATCTCTTAATGACGACTTATATTTTGTCACTGAAGTCCAATTTTTTGTGACAAAATTTAGTTGTCATTATATCTATATATATAACCACGATCATTATTTTTTTCACTTTTTTGCAATTCTTCCATGACGAATAATGTCAAATATGACGAACAATATATTGTCACCAAATATGAACTTTTAGTGATGATTATTATTTTCGTCACTAAATAATATATTATAGTGACAAAAACAATTTGTCACAATTTTCACAGCATTTTGCGACACAAAAATTTTGTCACTAAAGCATACTAATCAGTGACAAATTTCATCGTCATTTTATATGTACACATATAACGACGATCAACATTTCGTCACCGAATAACAACTCTTTCTTGACGAATATAGAAAATGTGATGAAATAACCAAGCTAATCGTGACAAAATTAACGTCATTAAAGTAACTTGTTTTGTGACAATTATTTATATCGTCACGTAAAATACAACTTTAGTGACGAAACGTAATATCAAGTGAAAATTTTTTTATGACTAAAGTGACAATTTATGCGTCACAATAGATGAAAACATACAATGATGATGACCTATTTCATCACCCTTTGATGCCCTTTTCATGACGAACTAATGTAACGTCACATTTTTCATAATACCACGCACATTAAATGACGATCTATGCCACGAAAAAAATTCGTCACAAAATATCAATTGTGACGAAAAATGATATTTCAGTGACAAATTTTTTCATCGCGATTTCTTGAATTTCCTGTAGTGACACTAGCACCTATCTCCCTGTGTTTGATAAATATTAAACTTGGTCAATCTGGCCACGATGATATAGCGATCACGTACACTTGCGTGTGACACCTTTTGGTCTAACAGTTAGTATTAGAGAAAATGTGTGTAACTATCTTATGATATGTTGTTATTATACATATATTCATTTATTTTTATAGAATAAATATTTTTTCACATAATATAAGAGTAAAATGTGTGTTATTATAAGAAAAATATTGGTTTTACATAAATATTTATTTGTTTTTATGGAAATAATTATATTTTTATATAAAAACACACAAAAATAGTAAAAATATGTGTTACTATATGAATCAATTTACCTAGATTTAAAGGGATGATAACTAAATTTAACACACATATTTAATCTTATACAAATACATTTTGTCTTACAGTAACATACATTTGTCCATATAGTAACAAATATTTGCTCTTAGTTTGTGTTACTGTATTGACAAATGCGTGTTATTATATGGGCAAATATGTGTTACTGTAAGACAAAATGTATTTTTATAAAAATAAATATATGTTTTTATATTAATCATCGTCCATTTAAAATTATATTAATTGGCAATATATAGTATATATTAAGACACTCACACTAACACGAAACGGGCTGATTTGATTTAATATAAACTTATCTCACAAAATAAGTTGTCTCATTAATAAAAGAAAGGCAGAAGAGACTATGATGCATCATATATTAAGTAATTGGAGACAATTCAAAATACCCATTTTCAACTTCAAAAAATTTATTTTACCCACTTCAATTATAAATAACATTTACTATCCATTTTCAATTTCAAACAATCTTTTTTACCCATATGGCCCACAAACATCATCATCTAGTTATTCCATCCCACTCCACCCTATCCTACCCTACCCATTCCATTTGATATTTATATTATTTAATATTATTAAATATTATATTATAATAAATAACATTGAAGTTGTAAAACATATAATTTTAATAAATTAACTAATTATAATATTTTTATCATATATATGTGATTATTTGAATTTTTTATTTAGACTATTTTAATGTGTAGTGCATATTAATGAATATTATAATATAAAAGTTAAATTTTAATGCAAATTAATGAATACTATAGTGTTTTAAAGTATATAAAATATTTAATTTGTGATGTTTGAAAATATATCTATTAAAATTTAATCAACACGAGAGCATTATCCATATCATAATTAAATCAAAATTTAAATCTCTATCGAATTGTCTTAATAAAAATTTAATTATAAAATTTAATTTTTATCAACCGCATATCGAATCAGTGATTAATTAATAATTTTTTTATACAAAATACTAATTAAAAAATACAAAATATTCAAAATAGATTAAAAACAACATATGAATGATGGAGTAATAAACAAGATGGTTAGTTGATTTCATATTGGTTCTTCTACTTATTCATCTGCACAAATTAATTAAATATTAATTGATAAAATTAAAGAATGTTGGGACAATCTGAGTGTTTTGTTAGATCCCAAAACCCCTTGATGAATTTGCCTAAGTATAGTTCATCAGGATGATAGGCTCAGGATTAGATAGGTTAGAATAGATTTTTCTATTCACAGGTATTCAGTTCAGGGGGACGCGTTGAGGAGTGAAGACTGATGGAGACGTCCCTGAAGTCTGAAGTCTGAAGTTGTTTCAACCCTGAAGGAGTTGATCATCCTGAAGATGGTCAACCTGAAGCTGCAACCTGAAAAACCTAGAAAGAGTCCTGAAGATGCCTAGAAGCCATCCTGAAGAAGACCACTGATCCTGACAAAATAGAGTAGTCTAAGCATACTCAGGGAAGTCTTTTTCAGTGAAGGCTCAGTGTAACCTTTATCAGGCTGAACGTCCTTCTGATGTTCATAAGTCCTGACTTGGGCCTAGTATCAGTTAACCTAATACTTGTAAGTCCTGAGACCCAAATGTTACACGTGCGAATGGAAGTCTGATGAAGCAAAAAGAGTGTCAGAGTCTCCAACATAAGACAAATATTTATGCTGAGTAAAGAATGAGAAACTCAGAGTTATAAATGTACGAGGATCAGTAAAGTCAAAGTCGACAAACTAGCCGTTGAACAAGTGACCAGTTAGAAGGCGACACGTATGTACGGAGACTGAGCGCATTTAATGCTTCTCAGAGGTGCAGGCGGCGGATCAGAGTTTTTGCCATACTAGGTATGGATTTTGTCAGACAAGGACAACCAAACCTGCACCTACCCTAAATAGGAAGGTTTGAAACGGATCTTTTTCCAACGGATCTATTTCAAACCTCCCTACAAATACAGAAGGCCTTGTCCCCCATTCAAGGTTACGAGAAATTTCCAAGTGAAAGCATTCTCAAGATTCCAAGCACTCAAAGCAAATTTGAAGCAACACTCTGAAGTTTTAAATTTTCCTAGTGTTGTAGTAGGAATCCATTCTGTATTTTGCTTAGAGTATTGATCCCACCTTTAGCACTGATTTGTTAGAGGGATCAATACACAATAGTTGGAAAACGTGAATACCAAACCCCTCAGGTTGTGAGTTGGTTGGTAGGAAGGACTGGGACTTGTAAAACATCCAGGGGTCAGTTCCTTAGAGAGGAAGTTGGCTATTCGTGTCCCTTGGCACGTAAAACCCAAGTACCTATCCTTAGGGTTTTGAGGATAGCTTCCTGTTCAATCAGGTTGTGGACGTAGGAGTTGATTATCTCCGAACCACGTTAAAAAGACCCTTGTGTGCTGATTTACTTATTTGCTCAGGATCATAAACTGTCATAATATTAAACTGAAGCATACTTGCATTGTTTCTGAAAAACCATCAGGATTGACTTGTCATCCTGATCAGTAAACTGTGCACCAGCCTTAACCACGTTTTCACTAAGTAAACTGATAAATTTTCAGAACTAAAATGAGTAAACACTTAAGGGCTCACATTCCGCACTAAACTGAGCTTACTGAGATAGTAGCCCAACTGACTAGCTTCCGAGCGGTCAGTAGGATTGTTATCTCTATTGAGCTTCTGAGAGCACAACTCTGACTTAGCTTATTTGATTCATTGCTGATCCATCCCTGCTGCCCCTGAGGTCAATCAGTAGACTGAACATTTTCAGGAGCTTCCTGACTAAGTCTGAAAGAGCATTTTTCTGAGATTTCGGCAAAATCTGACATCAGTGTATTCCCCCATACACTGATTATACTCATTTTGGGACCAACAAGTGGTATCAGAGCAGTGGTTCAAAAGACCACTGACTTTGTTCACCAGCAGTTTCTGAGGAGAAAGTTTTGGTGGTCAACTGAACAGATCTGTTTCTGAAAACTTGCATTCATGGCATCCGGTTCTAAGCGCCTTGAAGACAGTCTTCCTTAATTCTCTATTGACAATTATGATTATTGGAAATTCAGGGTTCTTGCACATCTTTACTCCATCCATGATCAGATGTCGAAGGTGATTGAGCATGGTCCAATCAGGTTCTTAAGGAATCTTCAGACCACCTGGCCTGTTGCTGGTAATGTTCCAGTTCCAGGTAATGGTGATGAAGAAGTGGAGAGGTCTGCGCTTACTGCTGATCAGATTAAGCAAATCGGACTGGATAATATTGTGAAGAACATTATACTCCACACCGTTTCTTACGAGAACTCGGTTAGACTCATGCACCTGAAGACCGCGAAGGAGATCTGGGATGCTCTGAAGGAGATAAGTGAGGGCTCAGAGAAGATCAAGGAGAACAAGCGTGATCTTGCTATCAGGAAGTTTGAGGCCTTTCGGATGCTGGAAGGAGAATCCATCGATCAGATTGAAGCTCGGTTCATTAAGATGATGAACGAGCTAGCAACCCTTGGGAAGGACTTTCCCAAGACGGAGGTATTGTCTAAAATCCTGAACTGTCTCCCTGAAAGATGGGATACAGGAGTGATCTTGTTGAAGAACACTCAGGACCTCATTAACATTCCTTACTCTCACCTCTTCTCAGAGTTAAAGGCTCTGGAATTTGACCTCGATAAGAGGAAGACGAAGGGTGTTGTCAGTGAGGATGTGACTGAGGAGAAGACACCTGAGAAGGAAAAGAGCGTGGCTCTTAAAGCTACTCCTGAGCCTGAGGCTGGATCATACTCGAAATCATTGAAGGATATGAGCAAGGGTGAGCTAGCCCTGGAGTATAGCCTGATGGCATGGAGATTCGAGAAGCTAAACTCTCATTTCGGCAGGTATAAATAGTTTTACACTGACTCCTGTGACCGCAGGTATTCCAGCCCCAGGAGATCAAGCCCCCGGAGGGAAGAGAGGAGGGGTTTTGATTCCAGGAGAGAGAGAGATGAGCCTGAGTGGCACAGAGAAGAGAAAAGCTCCAAAAGGAGAGATGATGCTGATCCCAGAAGATCCAGCTCCAATCCTGAAAGATCATCAGGGAGCCGGAGGGAGTCATCTGATAAAAGGTACACTGACAAAAATGGTGTTTCTGATGTAGATCTGTGTTACCACTTCCACAAGACCAGACATTATCAGTATGATTGTCCGGAGCTCAGCGCTCGAGAGAGAGAAAATCGGAGAGCCAAGTGAGAGCTCAGGGTATCATACCGAAAAGCAATGCTTGCTGAGGATTCCTCAGATTCAGATGCCCAGGACGCCGGTCCCCTGAACTCTTCTCCGATGAGGAGTATGATGATCTCTGCCTTATGGAAGATGATGAGGTATGTTCTTCTGCCTATTCTCCTGATCACGCACATGAGCTTAGCTCAGACTCAGCAAGAGAGCTTGACCTTCAGCTCGCTTTAGAGCAATTGATGGTTGACTTCTCGAGGCTGCAACAGACTCATACTCACACAGTGGATGTGAACGCACAACTGAGTGGGGAGAATGATCGGTTAACTGAGTCTCTCAGATTGAGAGATACTGAGGAAGCCCTTAGATTAGTAAATCTTCAGGAAGAGTTGCTTCATGCTCGGAATAAGCATGATGAAACTCCACTGGAGGTTGAAAGACTGAAAGGTGTAATCAGCTCACTGATTGAGACTCGTGACACTGATTTGTTCCTCGCTCAGGAATAGCTGATGATTGAGCGAATTGCTCTGAGAGAGATGTTCGAAACTGAGTGGCAAGCTCGCCTTTGTGCTGAGCAAACCGCTTGGGATCTTGAGCTGATCTCAAAGCAGAATGCTCATGAAAAACTGGTGCTTCAGTACACCACTGAGATTGAGGCCCTGAAAAAGGAAAATGGCCACCTTTAGGAAAAGCTGAAGAAGTTACACACATCTTCCCAAGTGGTTGATGAGTTAACAAGTTTCTCTCAGCTGACCGATGGTGCCAAAGCTGGGTTAGGCTACGATGCCTCAAAAGACCCAAAGGGCAAGAAGAAGAGAGGTGCTTCAGGGAGCAACTCTCAGTAAATGTTTGTCCCTGCCCAAACTGACGACAAGGGCCCTAGTGTTGCTCGTCAGGATAAAGGCAAAGGGAAGGAGAAAATGACTGCTGAACCTGTCAGGCAAAGGACTGAGGAACAAGGCCCAAAACCTAAGGGAAAGGCCAAGGCTCCTCATCCTGAGCCGAGGAAGAAGGATCAAGAAAACTCCAAGGCTCAGCCTAGGAATTCTCAGGCCGGAAGGAATCCTGCTCCAAGCACTTCTCAGGCTTAGCCTACAAATGCTCAGGGTGGGAGGAACTCTGGTCAAGGGAGGCCTCAGGCAAGGCCAAGGACTACTGAGGTCCAGACACCTCAGACAGGGCACAGTGCCCATCAGGAGCGTCCCAATCCTCGGAGGAGAAGGACAAACTGGGTGGCCTCTGAAGGGCAACAGAGATCTGACTCCGATAACACTCAGGCCAGACCGCAAGTGCCTAGAGGTCACGCCCGAGCTACTCCTTCCCAAGACAGATCTCAGCCCAATGCACCCAGGCCAAGGTGGAACAGGAGGCCCGCCCCCAGGAATCAATCCAGGGCTCCTGAGTCTCAGGTTGACACCCGTACACCCTCAACTTCCCAGGCACAAAGGAAGAAGAGGACTGTGTATGTTGATGTTTCTGGGAGACAGTTTTACACTTCTCATGCCATCAGAATTGTTAAACAAATCTGGATCCCGAAGGGTATGGCTGACAATGTAGGACCCAATACGAGATGTGTACCTGAGGCCTGATTCTTTTCAGGTCGCTGCGGGCTACAAGAAGAGGAAGGAGGATCTGATGAAGGACTGGTACTTGGACTCAGGATGTTCCAGGCACATGACCGGATTTCATGATCTCCTTCAGGACTATGTAGCTCAGGAAGGCCCGCAGGTAACCTTTGGTAATAACTCTAAGGGTTTCACCAGAGGATTCGGTACTCTTGTTGTTGGTTCTGTTAAAGTGCTTAATGTATCCTATGTTGAGGGTCTTAGGCATAACCTGCTTTCGGTCAATCATTTTTGTGACCGAGGATATAGTGTAGAGTTTACATCTAACATATGCCTTGTCAAGGACAAATCTACACTGCAGGTTCTGATTACAGGTGTCAGGAGAGGGAATGTATATTTTGCTGATTTCAAGAGCAGCTCTCCTGAAACTTGTTTGGTCGCTAAGAGCTCCTCCGAGCTCAGTTGGCTTTGGCATAAACGCCCGAGTCACTTAAACTTCAAGATTATTAACAAAATTTCTAGACTTTCTCTTGTAGATGGTCTACCTAATGAAGTTTTTAGCAAAGACCATGTTGGGAAATGACTTGTAAAATATTTTGATAAATCCCAAAGACTCCCCTGTTGTATTAATGTATGTCTAAGACTTAGAAATAATAGCCCAAAGTGTTAAGAGGCTATGATAAAGACTTAGAATATAAGTTTAAATTTGTAGCAGGCTACTTATGAAAAAAACTGGTCTGATATATTGAAGACTAGCCTGATGGATTATAGACTAGCCTGGTGAAGTATTAACAAATACACCCACCATCTGAAGAATGCACCCCAGAAGACAAAGTTCAAGCAGCCTGAAGAACTCCCCTGAAGAATAGTAACCTGATGTATTAAATGCCTTCAGTATTTAATGAGGAAGCATCAGACACATAAATGAAGTGTTAAATGCTGCAAGAAGAATGTTCCAAGTCACCTGATGAAAAGACAGAAGACTTTATTGCAACCGTTAGAACTGGATTGAGGAACATTTAAGACAGGCCAATAAGGTGCTGCCACCTATGTACGGATCTGACACAAAGCCTGTCTTGTCAGTAAGCAACCAACAACCTAGGATGGCACAGCTTTCAAAGGCGGCTGCATTAACTCTAAGCAGACATTTAATGAGCTATCAACCATTAATGCTCAAAAGTTGACCATCCAAAATCTGAAGAAGATTTCTTGAACGTTGGACTGCCACATTTTCACAGATTTGACCATCCAAAATCTGAAGAAAATATTGGAGAACATTGGAACACCAAAATAGCTTAAATTTGAAACTATCTCTCCAATGAATAGTCATTTAAATTTAAGTCTATAAATACAAGACATGAAGAAGAAGCCAAGTACGGGAAACTAATAAGCTCAACTGAAAATCTGAAAAGCTCATACTCTCAAGCACTCGAAATCACTCTAGTTTCCAAAGTGCTTACACTGCTTAGAATCCATTCTTGTATTTAGGCTTACACTGCAATATCTTAGAAGCCTCTTGAGATAACCCAATCTAGATAGTGCTCATCATTGTAAGGGTTATCTCAACCTTAGTTGGAAAAACTCAAACCCTTAAACCAAGTTAGGTTCAAGGTTGTGAGTGGTAAGAAAGTAAGCTGAGGAGTGTCTCAGTCTGAAATCTGAGAAGACTAGGACTAAGTGAAAATCCTAGAGATCAAGAAGAGCTACTCTTGATCAGTGCACCTTGGCACTCTAAAATAAGGAATTCTCATGTTAAATCAGAAAAAGTGGATGTAGGAGAGTTTAACTCCGAACCACTATAAATCCCTGTGTCTCTTGTGCTTTTGTGTGAGTTATACTCCAAGTGTTTTCAGAACAATCCGCTGCACAACTTAAACTTATCAAAATCTCAGGCTACTTGTCAGGCGACATTCAAGTCTACTGATAATTATAAGTAGTCTGTGTTCTTAAAATAGTACACTGTAAAACTGAATTTTGAAAAACTTTACTAACAGGTGTATTCCCCCCATACACCTGTCTTTGTCTATTTGGGACCAACAAGTGGTATCAAAGCAGGGGTTCATAGAACCACTGCCTTGATATATCAATTGAGTGGTCATTTGAACTGATCTAACTAATATCTCTTGAAGTTCTTCTTGACTAAACATGTCTACACAAGCAGAAGGATCTATCAACACATGGAACACAGCCACAGGAGCAGCCACCACAAATATTGTTGGAAGCTCAGATTCCAACATGGGAACCAATCCTCTCAATCATCTTGCACATCACAAGCTCCCTCATTTTTCAGTAGAGGGATATGATTTCTGGAAAATAAGGAAGTGGGCTCACCTAGCCTGTGTGCATGATGAAATGCTAAGGGTAATCACAAAAGCCCCCTTTGTCTTTATGACTGCTAACCCTAGGATCACACAAGCTCAAATTAATGATCCTAGAGAAGAGTGACCTAAAGATGAAGACAATTTCACCGCTGATGAGAGGAAGAGGCATAATCTCAACTATGTTGCTATGAATATTTTGTACACAACCATCCCTGACTCTGTCTGGGGAAGAGTTGTTCACTGTGCAACAACAAAAGAAATATGGGACACTCTGGCTCTGCTATGTGAAGGAACTGACAAAATAAAAGAAAATAAATTGTCAGTGGCTGTTCAAAAATATGAGCAATTTTCAATGGAATAAAATTAGACCATTGATCAGCTTGATGGCAGATTCACTGATATTATGAATGAGATAAACTCCCTTGGTAAAGTTTACACCAAAAGGGAAGTTGCTCTCAAAATTCTCAGGGGACTCTCACCTAGGTGGGATGTCTACTCAGTGATGATGCAAAACACCAAAGATCTATCCAATATGTGTATGCAGCAGGTATTCTCAGAGCTCAAGGCCTATGAATTTGATCTCAATAGGAAAAGAGCTACAGAAGAGTCTTCCTCATCTGAGAAAGGAGTAGCCTTCAAAGCAAACAGTTCTGAAGGAGAACCAGCCAAAATCAAGAAGGCCAATAAGCCCTGCAAATCCCAGAGCAAGGCTGAGCTGAAAGAGGAAATGAGCCTTCTAGCAAGGAGATTTGAAAAGCTGAACTCAAGGTTTGGCAAATACAAAAGATACTATCAGGATAGCAAGGAGAAGAAATCCAGGTTCACTATAAGGAATGAAAAGGAGCCTGAGAAAGAATACAAAATAAATAACATGAGTGAGGAATCCACTTCAAAATCAGAAACCAGAAGGAAAGACAAAGAAGAAGGTGAAGAGGATGAGAAAAGATGCTACCAATGCAATAAGACAGGCCACTTTCAGTGTGACTGCCCTCAACTGAGCTCCAAGGAAAGGAAAGAGAGGCAAGCCAAGAGGGACAGGAGACTGGAGAGAAGAGCAATGGTAGCAGAGGATGAGGAGGCTGGAAGCTCATCTGAGGAAATGTTCACTGATAGCTGTGATGATGACCTATGCCTCATGGCCAATGATGAACCTGAGGTACAATCCCATCCCTGTCAATTAATAGCACACTCACCTGAGCCTAGCTCAGAGTCAGCAGGAGACCTCAACCTTCAGTTCTCTTTAGAACAATTGATGGCTGACTTCTCCAGGCTGCAAGAAGCATACCTCACTCTTGAGGAAGAAAACAGGATACTAGCAAGTGAAAATAACAAGCTAGCTGAATCTGAAACAGAGGCAGACCTTGCCTCAGCATCTCAAACCATTGCCCTGACCAATGAAATGGAAACACTCAAAGGTCAGGTCAGTGCTAAGGATGAACTGATCAGGGGACTGACCAGTGATCAGATCAGGCTAGTTGATGAAAACAATGAGCTAGCCATCCAAATAAAAACACTCATCAGCAATGTAAACTTGCTGAAGGAATCTAAGGATCATCTTCTGAAAAAGCTGGAATCTCTCAATAAACCTTCTTTGGCAATAGAGAAGATTCTGAGCCTACAAAACAGCTCAGACAACAGACATGGGATAGGATTCTTCCCATGCACATCCTCAGAAGGTCAACTCAACACTGCATCCACAAGCAGTGATGAGAGAGTGTTTGTAAGGTCCTCTGAGAATCCCACAAGGATCCTTGATAAGGGAAAAAGGTCTGCTGAACCTGCAAAGGAGGTGATAATGCCTAGTAGGTCCACTGAAAGGACTAGAACAACTTATACACTCTCCAAAACTAACTCCATGATAGATGAACTCCATAAAAGAAAACCACTTGTTGGTCCCAAAGGCAGGTTTTAGCTCCATGATAGTAGCTCTGATACCACTTGTTGGTCCCAAAGGTAGGTTTTAGGGAAGAATACCCTTTGAACAAGTCTAGAAGGGGGGGGGGGGTTGAATAGACTTGTAAGGATTCAAAAACCTTTTTCAAATTGTTTGGATTATTCAGAAAACCAGCAGACTACTTGAGGTAGTCTGAATTTGAAAATAGTGCGCTGTGAATAGTGCAGAAACATTTTTAATGAAAATCAGCTTTTAGGTGATGTGCATAAATTAAGAGCAGAAATAAATAAGACGAGACACAGGGAATTTATAGTGGTTCGGACCAACTGTCCTACATCCACTCTCCTCAATCCAACTTGGACTTGAGGGGCTCTCCACTAACTCACTCACTTACACAATTTCGAGAGTACTACTCTCTTACAAGTTGTCAATGCTACAATTGCAATTGACTTCTCACAGCTTCTACAAAGCTTTTACAAAAGATAAGTATGAATGGTGTTTTTGAGTGCAAGTGACAATATCTGACAGAGTTTCGGCTAGCTTAATATGCGTGTAAAATCTGATACTGAAATTATCACTATTACTCTAATTTATAGGGTCAAATAACTAGCCGTTGGGATGGGCTTGAAATCTGAGATCCTATAATCTCGTATTCAATCAATCAATGTGATTGATTGAATCTCCTTCTTGATTCCCGTCAATCTTCGCGATCTCCAATCAATCAAGTTTGTCCCCTTGATTGATTGATCTTCTATTCTGGGAATCTTCCTTCTATGTCGCAAGTCAACCCTTAAAATGATTCTGAAGAATCTGGGTTGAGCACAAGACCTCAGTTGATCTGTCTCCTCAGCTGGTGTACCAGTCTGCTGGTACTCGGACCTCAGCTGATGGTGCAAGTCTGCTGATGTGCACCTCAGCTGGTCTTCTTGACTTCGTCTGAATACGTCTTATATCCAAGGTCCTTGTCTTGTCTGCGACGTGCTCTCAGCTGATCAGCTGATCTTCTGATATCAGCTGATCTGCTCTTCTGATATCGGCTGATGTTAACTTCTCTGATGATCTGCTCTCGATACTCTAGTGTCAGCTGCTTAAATCTTCTGTCCTCTAAAACCGGCTAAGTCCTCAAGGTCTCAGCTGGTCTTCTCTTCTATGATAGCTTCGGATCTTCTAGGCAGCAAGGTAGATTCCCCCTTACTTGAACCTATCTAATTCTAACTACTCATCAACTGACTAACATGTTCAGCTAGTCCTATTACAAGCTGATTGGTTTATTATATCATCAAAATATCTAACACAGATATCCTAACACTCAATAAACCTTCTTTGGCAATAGAGAAGATTCTGAGCCTACAAAACAGCTTAGACAGCAGACATGGGATAGGATTCTTCCCATGCACATCCTCAGAAGGTCAACTCAACACTGCATCCACAAGCAGTGATGAGAGAGTGTTTGTAAGGTCCTCTGAGAATCCCACAAGGTTCCTTGATAAGGGCAAAAGGTCTGCTGAACCTGCAAAGGAGGTTATAATGCCTAGTAGGTCCACTGAAAGGACTAGAACAACTTATACACTCTCCAAAACTAAATCCATGATAGATGAACTCCATAAAAGAAAACCCTCTAATAAGAAATGGAGTAGTGTTCAGTACACTTATTCTCAGCGTAGATCTTCTTTTAGGAGACAATCTAGGCTAAGGACAAATTGGCCTGAACCTTCTGTCAGGGGAGTTGACAGAACGGTTCACTATAGGGAATTATCTTCATATATGCCCTATAAGAAAAGTTATATCCCCCTTATCAACAATACCTAAGGCCAGCTGCACCAAAGCCCTACAGGAATAGGAGACTTAATAAGCCTCCTGTGCCACAAAGGCCTGACACTTATAGACAGTCAACTCCCAGGGCAGTTAGGGAGTCCACTGTCTATGTAGATGTTTATGGGAGAAAAATTAGCCAGTTAAAAGTAATTAGGACTGTTAAGCAGATTTGGATCCCTAAAGGTACAGCTAGCCAAATAGGACCCAACACAAGATGGGTACCTAATACCTGATCTTTATGCAGGTTGAGGACTCTCAGGATGACTGGTACTTGGATAGTGGTTGCTCAAGGCACATGACAGGCAACCAAAGTCTCCTGACTAACTACAAGGAAAGGAAGGGTCCTCAGGTTACATTTGGTGATAACTCAAAAGGTATCACAGAAGGGTATGGTACCCTGATAATAGGGACAGTCCAGGTAACAAATGTATCATATGTCAGTGGACTAAAACATAACCTACTTTCTATTAGCCAATTCTGTGATAAGGGTTATAATGTTGAGTTCTCAAGTAACATGTGCTGTGTAGAAATGCATCAAAGACACAGGTACTACTAACAGGGTCTAGGAAGGGAAATGTTTATCTTGCAGATTGGAGATCATGCCCAAAAGAGACTTGTCTCATTGCCAAAAGCTCAAGTGACCTGACTTGGCTATGGAACAGAAGACTAAATCATCTGAATTTTAAGACCCTCAACAAGATCTCTAGGCTGAACCTGGTGGAGGGAATACCAAATGAGGTGTTCAGTAAAGATCACATTTGCAAAGCCTGTCAAGAAGGGAAGCAAATAAAAGCCTCATTCAAAAGCAAGACAACTCCCTCCACTGACAGGATACATCAACTTCTTCACATGGATCTCTTTGAACCTGTTACACCAGCGAGCATCAATGGAAGCAAATACACACTGGTGGTGGTAGATGATTTCTCAAGATATACTTGGGTAGTATTCATGTCCAGCAAGAAGGATACCCAACTCAGGCTACCTGAGCTACTCAAGAGAATATTAACTGAAAAGGAATTATCCATCATCAAAATAAGGTCTGATAAAGGTACTGAATTCATAAATTCCATTATCACTGACTTTTGCAGTAAGTCAGGAATATCCCATGAGATATTAGCTGCAAGAACTCCTCAACAAAATGGGATAGCTGAAAGGAGAAACAGGACACTAAAGGAGGCTGCCAGAACCATGCTTGCTGATGCACAAATCCCTAAAAGGTTCTGGGCTGAAGCCATTTACACAGCCTGTTATACTCAGAATAGATCCATGCTCACTAAAACACAAGGCAAAACCCCCTATGAGCTATGGAATGGTAGGAAACCTCATGTATCTTACTTTCATATCTTTGGTTGTAAGTGTTTCATTCACAACAATGGGAAAAGACAACTGAAAACCTTTGATAGCAAGGCTGATGAAGGAATTTTCCTTGGATATTCCCAAATCAGCAGAGCTTTCAGAGTATATAACTTGAGAACCCTTGTTTTGGAAGAAACACCCCATGTTGTCTTTGATGAATCTACTCTTGAGTCCAGGAAAGATCAGGCCACTAAGGAATTCATTGACAAAATGACTAACCTGACTCTGGACAAACTCACTTATAAGAAAGTGGATGCCTACATAGCAACATGGGACAACCTTGGTCTAAAGGAGTCAGAGGACTGCTCTCAGAGGTCAAACCAGCCTGAGGAAACCTCCATGATGAAAATGAGCTGAATGACCCAATCCCAGCTCCTCAGGTAACTTCTGTCAATGAAGAAGCTGGCCAAGCTGAGACAGACACTGAGCATAACATTCAGGGGGAAGCTAGACTAGACTGTGCTGATAACTTAGAAACAACCCTGAATAATGACTCAGGACTCCTTCCCTCTGTTCTTTCTACTGAATTACTTAGAATTACCCAATCTTGTAACTCAATCTCAGAAAGGGAAGTATCCACTGAGGATAACCCCACTGAGAGAGGACAATCCAAAAGAAACTGATTGATTGATCATCCAATCAGTCAGATTCTAGGAGATCCTAACTTTGGAGTCAAGACTAGGAGTTTTCATGGAGAGAATGCTCTCTTTTGTTGTTTTCTTTCAGCACAGGAACCCAAGACTATTGAAGAAGCCTTAAAGGATCCAAACTGGATCATTGCCATGGAAGAAGAACTCAACCAGTTCACAAGGAATCAAGTGTGTCAAAAGACCAAAGCATGCCAACATCATTGGAACCAAATGGGTCTTCCAAAACAAGAAGGATGAGAATGATGTGATAGTCAGAAACAAAGCAAGATTGGTGGCCAAAGGATACTCCCAAGTTGAAGGATTTGATTATGATGAGACCTTTTCACCAGTAGTCGGACTAGAGGCTATCAGGCTATTTCTTGCTGATGCTGCCCACAAAAGATTCAAGGTCTACCAAATGGATGTGAAGAGTGCTTTCCTCAATGGGGTTCTAAATGAAGAAGTCTATGTGGAACAACCTCCTGGCTTTGAGAAAGGCAACAAAGTCTACAAGCTTAAAAAGGCTCTATATGGCCTGAAATAAGCTCCAAGAGCCTGGTATGACACCTTGTCTCAGTTCCTCTTGGAGCATGGCTTCACCAAAGGAAGTGTTGACAGAACACTTTTTAGAAACACACATGGTGAAGACATACTCCTGGTCCCAATATATGTGGATGACATCATATTTTGATCCCTGAATGAAGACCTATGTACAAGGTTCTCACATCTCATGAAAGGAAAGTTTGAGATGTCTATGATGGGAGAGATGAACTTCTTCCTAGGACTGCAAGTCAGGCAGTCCTCTGAAGGAATATTCATCAATTAGGCCAAATACACAAGGGAGCTGATTCAGAAATTTGGTTGCAGTTCAAGCAAACTGTCAAGGTACCTATGAATACAAATACCAAGCTTGAACCTGATGAAGAAGGAGAAGCTATGGATCAGACTACTTATAGAGGAATCATTGAATCTCTTCTATATCTCACTGCAAGCAGGCCTGATATCACATATGCAGTAGGAATTTGTGCAAGATATCAGGCTAGCCAAAAGAAAAGTCACCTGGAAGCCACAAAGACGATTCTTAGATATCTCAACGGTACTATCAATATGGGACTTTGGTACCCCTCTGATGATAACTTTGACTTAACAGGATACTCTGATGCAGACTATGGAGGATGCAAAATTGACAGGAAATTGACCACTGGGACTTGTCAGTTTCTAGGGAATAAACTAATATCCTGGTTTTCAAAGAAACAGAGCTCAACAGCAACAAGCACCACTGAAGCAGAGTATATGGCTGCTGGAAGCTGCTGTGCCCAAATATTATGGATAAGGCAACGACTCACTGATTACAACATTCAGGCCAGTGAAGTACCAATCTTTTGAGATAACAATAGTACTATTGCTATATCACAAAATCCTGTACTTCACATAAGATGCAAGCATGTGGATATCAGGCATCACTTCATCAGAGATCATGTGGAGAAGAAAGATGTGTGCCTCGTAAAGATCCACACTGATAAATAAAGGGTAGATATATTCACAAAACCTTTGGCTGAAGCAAGGTTTCATGAGCTATCAGCGGAATTGGGTCTACTTGACCCTGAGTCAGGTAGTTAATCAGGCTACCTGACTCAGAGTAGTTTTTCAGGTCACTAATCAAGGGGGAACTACCAAAAGACATCAGTGAACTGATCTGACAAAGTCCACTGATATAGTCTGTGTATCAGAAGAGTCCTCTAGCCTGATCCAGAACTAGGCTGATCAAATAGTCCGCTAAGTACTCCACTGAGACAGTTTCTGACCGACAGTTACTTTATTGGTAACTGTGCCTGCGGCGCATTAAATGCGATAGTAAGTGTGTAATAAAATCTCGACAGATGAATCTGAGATGTTATCTCTTTTGAAAAGTCACACTATTAACCGTCATCCTCATTAAATCCTAACCCTTGATCTCCATACAATCCCCTTTCCATATTTGGTAATAATTACAAAATACTTGGGAAGTTAAAACACTTTATCTCCCAGATTATTGTCCAAATCTCAGCCATAGATCTAAAACCTATCATTCAATCCTCATCCTTGATTTACACTATAAATAACCTCCACACTTAGCAGTTTTTACACACGATTTCACCATTATCAAACCTTACCAATTCTTACAATACTCTCAACCCTACAAACCCATCCCCAAACACTTACCCACTTTTCCTCCCTAAAAAATCATGACTGAAGTTTATGTTGATTACAAAGAATTATCTAACAACAGAAACTTCTGGTATGAACCCATTGTCTGCTTTAACCACCCAAAAGTTCTTGGTGATCCTCAACTTTACCACATCAGAAAAGCCTTTAGATTTGTAAAGAATGCTGGGCTTTATAGATTTCTCTCAAAAGGCCCAGAGAGATGTTATGACAGGCAAGTTCTTGAATTCTTCATAGGCATGGAGAAAAGTGTCTCTTCCATAAGATCATTTATCATGGTGGAGAAGAATGAGAAGAGGCTGGACAAGAAGGGGAGAGAAGTCTATGAGGCTGTCATGGCAAAACACAAATTCCACTTGAAGCAGGAGGATCTTCATGATATCTTTGGGCTGCCAAACGAGGGTTTGGACCCAGCAACTTACAAGCAAGGGGAGGAGGAGAAGCTCTTAGACACCATAACCAGGTAGAAGGAGAAATATGTTACTACCTTCCACAAGAAGCTGCTAAAACCTGAGTTCGAGGTTTTAGCAGAGATTGTTGGGAAATGCATCCTAGCAAACCAGTGGAGCATTTAGCAAGTGAGCAAAATCAAGCTCAGGTTAATGGCAGCAATCATTGACACCACTGACAGAGTGAAGTTCAACTGGCACCAGTTCTTCATCACTAATCTGAGGGAGGAGAAAAGCAAGATGAAGGCAGTAAATGGGAGGTTGGTGATTGAGCACAAGTTGTACTATGCCTCAAGAGTGTCTCTCATCATTGAGGCACTCAATTTGAAGTTTAACCTGAAGTATACCTTCCCTGACACATGGTCCTGGAACAAAGCCAAGACTTTGTTCAAATCTGAAAAGCTCCTGGAGAAGGTAAAAGTACTGGCACCCACTGGAGAAACAAGGAAAGAGCAAGACAAGGCTCCTGAAGAATCTGGAGAGGAAATTCCACTACTGAACCTGAAGAAAAGGGCCTTAAGGCCCAGTGAAAAGATGAAGTATCACAAGGAAGAGGTGTTAGAAAAGAAAAAGTGGAAATTGGTGAAGAAGACTTTCATTGAAAGCAGAGCAATCAGTAGCAGTTCAGAAACTTCCGACGCCCACTCATCCATTGAGAAGTCTACTGAAGAAGAGGAGGAAGGAATGAAATCTCCAATTCACTTGTTGGCTTCTACAGCCCTCAAGGGAATTGAGGAAGCTGAGGAAGAAAAGGAGGAGGAGTCAGAGGAATCTGATGATGACAGCTCTGAGGAGTCAGAGGAAGAAACAGGTGGACAAGAACCATCAGAGGACTCTCAAAAGTCCTCTGAGGTAGCCAAAATCACACCCCCGGAACCCACAACTGAAACCCCCACTGAAGGCTCTCAAAAGCCTGAAAGTGAAGCCAAACAAAACCCCACTGTCCCTCAGGCTTGTGAAGCTGTGCCTTCACTGGATGTAGCTGATGAGGAGGAGGTCCAGTACACTTATCTGGACTCTCTAAAGTAGGAGGCTTGCTGTGAATTGGAGGAATTATACCCTGCCTTGACCTCTTATCCCACCCTCAAATAGATGTTTGAGAGGGTGAGGCTACTTGTAAAGCTCAAAGATGCCTACTTATATGAGCTTTTGGAGGCAGTGAAGGGAAAAGGTGAGAGTTTCTGGAGAAAAGAAGAGAAAGAGATACTTGAGTTTGCTCAAGTTAAGAAAGTCAGCACTCTGCTTCAGGAATGGGAGTTTGGCAAGCTGGTTGCCAAGAAACTGAATGAAGCAACATTGATTGAGGGTCCCAAAGAAAAGTCCACTGATGATCAGGAAGGTGATGGAGGAGACAAAACCACTGAGGAAGGTCAGGATAGCATGACTCAGGAGATGGCTCAGGGTGATGAAAGTCAGGGCACTAGAATTCAGGTGATGACTCAGGCTGATGTGAGTCAGGGCACTGAAACTCAGGAGACTCAGAAGGAGTTGGTGCCCTCCCCTGATGAAACATCAGTGGCCCAGATAAAGGGTGTGATTAAAACTATTGTTCAAACCACTGAAGAGCCCAAACCTGAAGGAAATGAGTAGGCTAGTTTGACTGCCAAAATGGAGAATCTTGAGATTCTGATGGAGGAACAATCAGCTGAGACTGCTCTGCTGGATGAACACTTGGAATAGGTACAAGGTTCCAATTTATCATTAATCACTAATCTCTCTAGCAATGTGGACAGACTGGAAATGAATCTTGGGAAAGAGATAAATGATATGAAGGCAAGCCTGGATCAAGAAAAACAAGCCCATGAAAAAGCCCTGATAGCAGTCAGGCAAGAGAATGAAGTGGAATGAGAGAGAGTGATGCAGGCCACCATTGCTGCCATGGCAACTGGCTTGATGGAGATGATGGATGGATACATCAGGCAAAGGGAAGAAAACTTGAAAGCAGAAATAGAAGTTCAAGTGAGACAGGCACTCTCAGTTCTCCCCACTCAGGCGGCCACAAACCTAATCATTGAAGAGAAGCTGTAGCCTTTTACAAATTTCGGTGTAAATGCTGCTTACCATTTGAAGGCCCTGAATGTGGAATCGGAGGACTGTCTTACACAGTTGAGGGTGGTGGAGCAAGACACAGCCAGACACTCAGTGGCTCTTGCTGAACTCTCAGAAAGAGTTAGCAAGTAGGGGGAAGAGGAAGTCAGAGCACTGGGAGGTCCAAAAGTAAGGAAAAAGGTTGATCCTGAAAAGGTTGTGTCTGAAGTAAGGCAGGAGATTGATACACTTGTGAAAGTAGGAGAACAGGCTAGTGTTGGAGAAAAGAGGAAGGGTAAGGCTGACACTGGTAGAGGGACCAGACTCTCTAAGGCAAAAGACCAGATTTTGAGGGAGAAAAGGCAGAGGAATGAGCAGAGGGAGGGAGGCAGCTCTGAGAGTCAGAGTACTAAAAGAAGAAGGCTGATTGATCAGGGAGAAGGGGAAGTCAGGGAACTTCCAGTTGAAAATCCCAAGCCTATTGCATCCTTGGCACCAAGTCCACCCAAGAAGGTATAGTCCACTGAGGACTTGTTCAGGCCACCTTCACTCAGCCCACTGGCTCAGGCAGTTAAGGAAGGTAAGACTCTCGATCAATATAATATGGAAAAGATGGAGGAGAAGCAGAAGATGATTGAGAGTGGCCAAGTGATATTGCTGAGTACATACTCAGGGGGAACTTCTGAAAATTTCTTAAAAATATTGCTGAGTAAAAGTCTACTGATAGAATGATATGTCAGGAAGAGACTTAGTTCTTATCAAAAAGTGGGAAATTGTTGGGAAATAACTTGTAAAATGTTTTGATAAATCCCAAAGACTCCCCTGTTGTATTAATGTATGTCTAAGACTTAGAAATAATAGCCCAAAGTGTTAAGAGGCTATGATAAAGACTTAGAATATTAGTTTAAATTTGTAGCAGGCTACTTATGAAAAAAACTGGTCTGATATATTGAAGACTAGCCTGATGGATTATAGACTAGCCTGGTGAAGTATTAGCAAATACACCCACCATCTGAAGAATGCACCCCAGAAGACTAAGTTCAAGTAGCCTGAAGAACTCCCCTGAAGAATAGTAACCTGATGTATTAAATGTCTTCAGCATTTAATGAGGAAGTATCAGACACATAAATGAAGTGTTAAATGCTGCAAGAAGAATGTTCCAAGTCACCTTATGAAAATACAGGAGACTTTATTGTAACCGTTAGAACTGGACTGAGGAACATTTAAGACAGGCCAATGAGGTGCTTCCACCTATGTACGGATCTGACACAAAGCCTGTCCTGTCAGTACCAAGTTCAGAAGCAACCAACAACCTAGGATGGCACAGCTTTCAAAGGCGGCTGCATTAACTCTAAGCTGGCATTTAATGAGCTATCAACCATTAATGCTCAAAAGTTGACCATCCAAAATCTGAAGAAGATTTCTTGAACGTTGGACTGCCACATTTTCACAGATTTGACCATCCAAAATCTGAAGAAAATATTGGAGAACGATGGAACACCAAAATAGCTTAAATTTGAAACTATCTCTCCAACGGATAGTCATTCAAATTTAAGTCTATAAATACAAGACATGAAGAAAAAGCCAAGTACGGGAAACTAATAAGCTCAACTGAAAATCTTAAAAGCTCATACTCTCAAGCACTCGAAATCACTCTAGTTTCCCAAGTGCTTACATTGCTTAGAATCCATTCTTGTATTTAGGCTTACACTGCAATATCTTAGAAGCCTCTTGAGATAACCCAATCTAGATAGTGTCATCATTGTAAGGGTTATCTCAACCTTAGTTGGAAAAACTCAAGCCCTTAAACCAAGTTAGGTCCAAGGTTTTGAGTGGTAAGAAAGTAAGCTGAGCAATGTCTCAGTCTAAAATCTGAGAGGACTAGGACTCAGTGAAAATCCTAGAGATTAAGAAGAGCTACTCTTGATCAGTGCACCTTGGCACTCTAAAACAAGGAATTCCTGAGGTTAAGGAATTCTCTTGTTAAATCAGGAAAAGTGGATGTAGGAGAGTTTAACTCCGAACCACTATAAATCCCTGTGTCTCTTGTGCTTTTATGTGAGTTATACTCCAAGTGTTTTCAGAACAATCCACTGCACAACTTAAACTTATCAAAATCTCAGGCTACTTGTCAGGCGACATTCAAGTCCACTGATAATTATAAGTAGTCTGTGTTCTTAAAAGAGTCCACTGTAAAACTGAATTTTGAAAAACTGTACTGACAGGTGTATTCCCCCCCCCATACACCTGTCTTTGTCTAATTGGGACCAACAGACCACGTGTACGGAGCATGTCAGGAAGGCAAGCAAACCAAAGCTTCATTCAAGGAGAAAGATGCCTTCTCAACTGACAGAGTGCTTCAGCTCCTGCACATGGATCTCTTTGGTCCAATTACTCCTGTCAGCATGAATGGTAGGAAATATACCCTTGTTGTTGTTGATGACTATTCCAGGTACACATGGATTATTTTCTTGCTGAACAAGAAGGAGACTCAGGTCAAGCTTCCGGAGTTAGTCAAGAAATTGAGTACTGAACAGGGTCAGAGCATCGTCAGGATCAGATTAGATCGAGGAACTGAGTTTATTAACTCAATTATAACTGATTTTTGTACTGACCTTGGTATTGCTAATGAGACTTCTGCAGCCAGGACCCCTCAGCAGAATGTGGTAGCTGAGAGAAGGAACCGGACCCTGAAGGAAGCTGCCCGGACCATGTTGGCTGAGTCAGGACTGCCCAAGAAGTACTGGGCTGAAGTAATCAATACTGTTTGCTACACTCAGAACCGATCTATGCTGAACAAACAACATGCTCAGATACCTTATGAAACTTGGAACAATAGGAAGCCTCGCATTTCTTATTTCCATATTTTTTGTGTAAGTGTTTCATCCTGAACAATGGGAAAGACCAGCTTAAAGCCTTTGATAGCAAGTCTGATGAGGGAGTTTTCTTAGGATACTCCTCAGTCAGCAAAGCTTTCATGGTTTATAACTGTCGGACCCTTTGTGTGGAGGAAACACCTCATGTTGTGTTTGATGAGACTGCATCAGTGCGTAGAAAATAGGTCCTGACACTGAGGGGGTTACCAAGAGAGTGATAAGACTGAGCCTGAAGAATCCTGAGTTCAAGGTCTAATTCGTGAATACTCCCAAGGGATGGGATGATGATGACGATCAGGATGGACCTCAGGCCAACCCTCAGCAAGCCCCAGCCTCGGAGAATGTTGAGTCTCAGACGGAAGCACAGACTCAACCTGAGGTACGTACTGTCGGTGATGATGCTTCTGCACCTGAGACAGTTACTGAGTCTAACACTGTAGGGGGAAACAATGCCCCTGATACTGGTCAACCCTCAGGAAATGACTTAGTATCCTCTGTTCTTGCTCGTTTCGGTTCTTTGCCTATTATTGTCAAGACTAACATTTTAGGACTAGGCGAGGGAACGTCAGCAACTCCCAGTGCAGCCGTCAGCAGGAGGCGGTGGTTAGATGATCACTCATTGGTAGATATCATTAGTGATATCAATGAGGGGGTCAGGACGAGGTTGTCCTTTGGTGAGAGTGCTATGTTCTGCTGCTTCCTGAGTGATCAGGAGCCTAAGAGCATAGAAGAATCTCTTGCTGACCCTAATTGGATCCTAGCCATGCAGGATGAGCTCAATCTGTTTGAGCGGAATCAGGTTTGGGAGTTAGTTGAGAGACCTAGGCGTCAACATGTGATTGGCACCAAGTGGGTCTTCAAGAACAAGAAGAATGAGAAGAATGTTGTTGTCAGGTGGTGGCCAAGGGTTACTCTCAGGCCGAAGGGATCGACTATGATGAGACCTTTGCCCCAGTTGCAAGGTTGGAAGCAATCAAGTTGTTCTTGGCTTATGCGACATTTAAGAAGTTCAAGGTGTGTCAGATGGACGTAAAGAGTGCTTTTCTGAATGGTGTACTGAACGAGGAGGTTTATATGGAACAACCTCCAGGGTTCGAAGTCGGTGATAAGGTCTATCACCTGAAGAAAGCTCTTTATGGCCTGAAACAAGCCCCCAGGGCTTGGTATGATACACTCTCCCAGTTCCTGATAGACCATGGCTTTGTAAAAGGAGCAGTGGACAGGACCCTCTTCAGGATTACCGAAGGGGAGGACATTCTCGTGGTTCATATTTATGTGGATGGCATAATATTTGGATCACCAAACCTGAAGCTTTATGAGAAATTCTCAAAGCTGATGACTGGGAAGTTTGAGATGTCAATGATGGGAGAAATGAACTTCTTTCTGGGTCTTCAAGTCAGGCAAACTGGCTCCGGAATCTTCATAAATCAGTCCAAGTATGCGAGGGACTTGATTCAGAAGTTTGGAGTTCAGACCAGCAAAGTCTCACGTATTCCCATGAACACAAATGAGAAGCTGGATCTTGATAAGGAGGGGACCTCAGTGAATCAGACTGAATATAGGGCACTGATAGGATCCTTATTGTACCTGACTGCAAGTCTTCCTGACATCACTTATGCAGTTGGAGTATGTGCAATGTATCAGTCTGATCCGAAGAAGAGTCATCTAGAGAGTGCCAAAAAGATACTGAAATACCTTTAGGGTACTGTCAATTTAGGACTTTGGTATCCCTCTGATGACAACCTAGAACTGACTAGTTATTCTGATGCTGATTATAGAGGCTGTAGGCTTGATAGGAAATCAAATACAGGCACATGTCAGTTTCTAGGGAGTAAACTGATCTCTTGGTTTTCTAAGAAGCAAACCAGTGTTGCAACGTCTACTATTGAGGCTGAGTATATGGCGGCAGACAATTGTTGTTCCCAAATCCTTTGGTTGAAGCAATAACTGAGAGACTACCAAGTTGAGGCCACTGATGTCCCAATTTATTGTGACAATAATAGTGCCATTACCATATCCCAAAACCCAGTCTTACACACAAGGTGTAAGCATGTAGACATCAGACATCACTTTATCAGAGATCATGTTGAGAAGAAGGATATAAGGAAGGAGAGGATCCCTACTGACAAGCAGAGAGCTAACATCCTGACTAAGGCTTTGCCTGAAACCAGGTTTGTTGAGTTGTCAGTAGAGTTAGGACTTCTTGACCCAGGAGTAGATGGTTCAGTATGAACCTCAGTTCAGGATTGAACAAAGTGGTTAGGAGGGATGACTAATTCAGTATCAGGTTGCAAAGGTGGATGGCTTTCAGGGGGAACAGACATCAGATTTGGATCCTCAGGATCAGAATAGGTTTAGGTTCAGGACACAGATTTCAGGGCTTGTCACCCTGATCGGTCTCACGAGGTATCTGTCAGGTTTCTATATCTGACTGACTGGTATGTAATCCTGAACTATTTTCCTTTTCTGTCTTGCATGTGCATTTCTGAAATAGTCTGACACCACATCAATCAAAGGGTTTTTAACTCATATCCTCAGCCATTCATTTATTATTCAGTTTTTATTAAATGCAAAATGCGTATTAAATTCAAACATTCTTTTGAAAACATCATTGCTTTTGAAAACCGATCTTTGGTACACTTTTATTCCGGATATACCCCTTCATCTTATCCGTTGAATTTCAAAAGTCTATTAATCCAACCCACTCATTAAAACTTACTTTTGGGTATAAAAGGAAGGATAATTCATTGTGCATAATTTACGCACTCATATTTTCCTAACCCAAACTTTCTGCAATCTATTTCTCTCAACTTTCTTGCATCCATGACTTCCTCTGCTGCTCAATCTCTCGAAGACACAAGGAGATTTCACAATGCCATCTCTAAAGTTGAGTCGAAGGTGTCTTACAAGTGGCTGGTGGATTTCTTACATCGATCCACCATCAAGGAGCTTGCTCAAGTTCATGGAGCCATCAATCAGGTTGGGCTTCTAGACTTTGTCACCAGGAAGTCAACCAAGATCTGCCCTCACCGAATCATTGCTTTCTATGCCAATCTGAAGATGAATGATAACGACGAGTTGGAATCAGTGATTCAACTCCGAAGGTCAGTAGAGAAGAATGGGAAGTAGGTTGTTCACCATTTTACTGAGAGGATCCAGCTCCGAGATCTCATCAGGAAGACTTACAATCTTCCCCATTCGACTGAGAAGAAGCAGTTGGCGGATTTGACTGCTTACAAGGCTGGAGAGGAGCAGGATTGTATAAACGAAAACCTGATCGTCCCTACAACTATCTTTAGCACGATGAACAAGAAGCTACTAAAGCCTGAATACAAGCTCTTGTTCGAGGTAGTCGTTCAGAGTATCATGGGTTCATGGGAGGCATGGAGCAGATCAGTCAGCCCAAGATCAGGGGTTTGGCTGCCGTGGTGGACAATGCTCTGATCGACTGGGAGGAGTTTTTCCTTTAGAAACTTATCCAGGAGGCGAAGATGGTCAGGTTGATGGGAGACAAGATCATGCTAGACAAGAATCCTCACTTTGGATCTCGGATGTCAGTGATGCTCCAAAGCTTGCTCGGAGATGTGGATAGAGAAGCTTGTGAGGATTTCAAGGACAAGAATATCCTTTTCAAGAACTCTGCTGATACGATCAAAAGGATGAGTGACACTGAGGTCAAGAAAGTGTCCAGAGGGAAGGGAAAAGGAAAGACAGCAAGTTCCAAGGCTCAGAAGGAGCCAGCCAAGACTGGACCCAAGAGGGTGAAGGTGATGGGCATCACCATCAAGGAGCATCAGGAGAAGAAGACGATGCTTCATGACTTTGACACTGAGTCTGATCACCCTGATTAGCCTTCAGACTCAACTGCTACCCTTGCTGCTGTGCCAATCTCTTCCGTGGCACCCGCTGAACTTCCTACAACTGACACTGCAACAGCCTCTGGCACTGAGCCGGCACCTCAGGAGGAGGTGGCTCGAGTTGAGGGGGAACAAGCTCCACCTGTTCAGGAGCCCGTTCAGGAAGACCCAGTCATGAAGGTGGTGGAGGTTTTGGGAGAAGAGGTTCAGGCTGAACCGTCGGGTGCTCAGGAGGAGTAAGGAGAAGAAGTAGGAGATGAAGGAGAAGGTGAAGAGGAAGTTGCTCAGGAGGAACACGAAGGTGAAGGAGAAGGAGTAGAAGAAGTTGCTCAGGAGGAGCAAGGCAGTTCTGATGCAGGAGAAGGAGAGCATCAGAAGGAAGTGGGCATGGTGGCTCAGGAGGAGCTCCACGATGAGGATCTGGAGGACAATCGAGGAAGGAAATGGACAGTGTCCAATGATGCTGAGTCCGGATCTGATCATCCGGAGGAGGTTGAGGAAGAAACTCAGGAAGAATCTACCCCGCCAAAGCTAACTCCATTCGAGATGGATGCCAGGTGTCAGGCCATCAGGCTTGTCCAGCAGCTCTTTCCTGATTTGGAGGAGTCCTATTGTGAGGAGGTCATTAGACTGAGAATGCTTGTGATGATGAGAAGGGCCTCAATTACTGAAGTTGCTGACCTGATCCGAGACATCGGAGAAGAAAATCTTAGGGACGAGGAGCAAAGAATCTTGGATAGATTTGGGCCTCGTACTTATGCCCAAGTCATCAACAAGGAGGATTTTATCCGAGTAGTCGGGGAACTCTCAGCCCAACCCTTCTATGGCACTTGTGCCAGTAGTCGGGGAAGGTGCGACCTCAGGTGGAGGTGCACCAACCGATGACGTACTCCCAGGGACCGGGATTGCTGAGGCTTCAGGAGAGGTCCCAAAGAAGGTTGCCACCAAGGCCAAAGCCAAGAAGAGGAAAACCCGAACCATTGCAGTGGGAGTGTCACTGATGGGACGGACTATCCTGGGTAAGCTCGATCGTCAGCGTGAGAAGATAAAAAATCTCACTGCTGAGTTGAACAAGGCTAAGATGGACTCTGCTGATAGACTCCTGAGCCTCGAACAACAACGATCCACTGAAGTCACCAGTGACCGTGTTCAAAGGATGATAGACTCATCACTCAGTGGTCTGGACGACAGGATAAAGGAGTTGATTGCTGAGGCACTGAAGGGGCAGGAGGCCCAGGTCAGGACAGTGGCTCGGGAGAAAGTAGACAAGGGAGACACTGCTCTACTGGCTAAGTGGAAGGAAAGCCAGAAGACTACTGATGATGCATGGCACAACTCCCTGAACACAATGCTAAATGAAAGCACAATAAGGAAGGAGGAAATTGCTGTCATGCGGAGGGAATTCAATGAGTACCTCTCTGATAGTCTGCTCAGAGCTGAGGCGAATGAGAAACTGGCCAAGGAGTTTCAGGTGGTGACCGATCAGCACACATCTCAAGGGATTCTGATCAGAGATATCCAGAAGAAAGTCGACAAGGATGAAAATGCCCCTGATGATGCCAAAAAGGGGGAAGGGAAGAGGAAAAATCCTAAGTTCGATGCCTCTAAGAAGAGGAAGGCCACTGATCCAGAAGTCCCTATTCAAGATCAGAAGAAGAGGAAACAGGCAACTTCTGAAGAGGTCGAAGAACTGATGGATGAATGCAACGAGCAACTCTACCCTGGTGATCGCATTGTCGAGGGAAAGAAGAAGCAAAAGCAGTTAACTTTGGAAACTGAACTTAAGGTCATGTCTCAGGATACAAAGATCGAAAAACTTCAGGGTCAACTTGATGCCCTGAAGCAAAATGAGAAAACTGAGAAGAAGAAGACTGACCCAAGTGCACTGAAGAAGAAGTTTGCTGCTGCGCCGAAGAAGAAGGTGGATGCTCAGGATGTCGGTCCCATGGTGTACGAGTATGTCGACAACTTTGTTCCTCGTGACCTGAACGGGACTTGGGTCCCGATCAAGAAGGAGTTTGTTGATCAGTACTACGTCGTTGGGAACTGGCTGAAGACATCCGAAGGCAAAGACATCAACACCATCTTTGCTGAATGGATAGCTCTGCACCATAATGAACTTTGGGGAGACATTGTTCGTCATGCTGACTGAGCATGAATTCAGATCAAGGCACCTGAGCACATCACCTATCCAATGCCAACCCTCGGCATCAACAACCACCTGGACACGGAGCTGATCAGATAGCAAATTGCAAGGATTACTTCTAGAACCGGAGCTCTCAGGGATCAGAAGATGTTCCATGAAGTCAAGCTCAGGGTCCTAAAGAAGTATGGGATTTCCCTGGCTAGGTGGGATGATGAAGATTGAAGAGTATATATCAGGAATAGTGTCTCAGGACTTTATGTAATAGTTTCAGGAAAACATGTACTTATCCTTTTTATCAATGAAACTTTTTACATTCTTGAGACAACATCTCGTTGACTCCTGATTTACTTTTCTGCTCTTTATCAAGAACTGTACTAACCCTTTCCTGTTTCCATCTTATAGAACTAAGGACCTGATATAGGTTCCTGAACTAAATACAGATTGACTCAGTAAATTGTTTAGATGGTAGGATTTTTCCAAGGGTTTTGGCATCATCAAAAAGGGGGAAATTGTTGGGACAATCTGAGTGTTTTAATTAGATCCCAAAACACCTTGATGAATTTGCCTAAGCATAGTTCATCAGGATGATAGGCTTAGGATTAGATAGGTTAGAATAAATTTTTCTATTCACAGGTATTTAGTTCAGGGGGAACGTGTTGAGGAGTGAAGACTGATGGAGACGTCCTTGAAGTCTGAAGTCTGAAGCTGTTTCAACCCTGAAGGAGTTGATCATCCTGAAGATGGTCAACCTGAAGATACAACCTGAAAAACCTAGAAAGAGTCCTGAAGATGCCTAGAAGCCATCCTGAAGAAGACCACTGATCCTGACAGAACTGAGTAGTCCAAGCATACTCAGGGAAGTCTTTGTCAGTGAAGGCTCAGTGTAACCTTGATCAGGCTAAACGTCCTTCTGATGTTCGTAAGTCCTTACTTGGGCCTAGTATCAATTAACCTGATACTTGTAAGTCCTGAGACCCGAAGGTTACACGTGCGAATGGAAGTTTGATGAAGCAAAAAGAATGTCAGGGTCTCCAACGTAAGACAAACATTTATGCTGAGTAAAGAATGAGAAACTCAGAGTTATAAATGTACGAGGATCAGTAAAGTCAAAGTCGACAAACTAGCCGTTGAACAAGCGACCAGTTAGAAGGAGACACGTATGTACGGAGACTGAGCACATTTAATGCTTCTCAGAGGTGCAGGCGGCGGATCAGAGTTTTTGCCATACTAGGTATTGATTTTGTCAGACAAGGACAACCAAACCTGCACCTACCCTAAATAGGAAGGTTTGAAACAGATCTTTTTCCAACAGATCTATTTCAAACCTCCCTATAAATACAGAAGGCCTTGCCCCCATTCAAGGTTACGGGAAATTTCCAAGTGAAAGCATTCTCAAGATTCCAAGCACTCAAAGCAAATTTGAAGCAACACTCTGAAGTTTTAAATTTCCCTAGTGTTGTAGTAGGAATCCATTCTGTATTTTGCTTAGAGTATTGATCCCACCTTTAGCACTGATTTGTTAGAGGGATCAATACACAATAGTTGGAAAACGTGAATACCAAACCCCTCAGGTTGTGAGTTGGTTGGTAGGAAGGACTGGGACTTGTAAAACGCCCAGGGGTCAGTTCCTTAGAGAGGAAGTTGGCTATTCGTATCCCTTGGCACGTGAAACCCAAGTACCTATCCTCAGGGTTTTGAGGATAGCTTCCTGTTCAATCAGGTCGTGGACGTAGGAGTTGGTTATCTCCGAACCACGTTAAAAAGACCCTTGTGTGCTGATTTACTTATTTGCTCAGGATCATAAACTGTCATAATATTAAACTGAAGCATACTTGCATTGTTTCTGAAAAACCATCAGGATTGACTTGTCATCCTGATCAGTAAACTGTGCACCAGCCTTAACCACGTTTTCACTAAGCAAACTGATAAGTTTTCAGAACTAAAACGAGTAAACACTTAAGGGCTCACATTCCGCACTAAACTGAGCTTACTGAGATAGTAGCCCAACTGACTAGCTTCCGAGCGGTCAGTAGGATTGTTATCTCTATTGAGCTTCTGAGAGCACAACTCTGACTTAGCTTATTTGGATCATTGTTGATCCGTCCCTGCTGCCCCTGAGGACCATCAGTAGACTGAACATTTTCAGGAGCTTCCTGACTAAGTCTGAAAGAGCATTTTTCTGAGATTTCGGGAAAATCTGACATCAGTGTATTCCCCCACTACAACATAAATGACATTATGTAACATCAAAAAAGTGTTACTTAATATATATAAAATGTTATTTATTATAAATAGGTAACACTTTTAGGGTGTTGCACTTGCCCGTGTAACCTAAAGTCTAAGGTAACACTTTTTTTAATCTTTGTATCACTTTAAAAAAAGTGTTACATTTTATATGTAAGACCTATTAAATGTTACATCTAAACTATATGCAACACTTTCTATATGTAACACTTTCTGTAAAGAAAAAAAAAATGAAAAAATTGTAATTTTTTAGTTTTGATCCTTGTACCTCTTGGATTTAAGATTTCAACACCTACCATCTTTGCTAGTCCATTATATCTTATATATTTTGGACATCAATTTTATTTAACTCGTTATCAATATTTTTTTTCTTATTCATTTTTAAATAGAACAATGGTGAATACTAACACATATTAATGGTAAATTTATTTCTTAATGAACTAAATTATTTCCTACATATATTTAATTCAAAAATTTTAATAATATACTTATATCTAAAAATAAATACATTATATATAGTTTATAGTTATATAATTAATATATATATATATATATATATTTATTATGTAACAAATTATAGATAAATCTTATGTATATGAATTTTTGTAAATGTATATATATTAATTATTAATTAAGATTACTAAAAAATATAATACATTATTATACACTAGAGCATACTTAAATATCACTAATATATTTATTTTATAGTTAATAGTTATCAATTCAGTAGATTTTGTATAAGTAGCTTTATATATATATTTATATAAACTAAATGAACTAAATTCAGTCAAGTGTAATAAAAATAGACATATATGTTACACATATAAAAGTATTACTTAAAAATATTACACATGTTAAAGTGTTACATAGAACGTGTTACCTCTATAAAAGTGTTACCCAAGAAGTGTTACCTATGTGAAAGTGATACCTAGATGTGTTACCTTTGTAAAAGTGTTACCGAAAAAGTGTTACATATTTAAAAGTGTTACCTAAAAAGTGTTACTTATTTAAAAGTATTGCATGTAAGTGTTACAGATTTATAAAGTGTTACATAAAGTGTTACATAATATATAAATTAGAAATATGTTACCAAAATGTGTTATATAAACTAAAAGTGTTACAATAAAATGTTACGTAAAGTCATTTATGTTGTAGTGCCCCCATACACTGATTATACTCGTTTCGGGACCAACAAGAATTATAGATAAATAAAGTTTAATTATATATTGAATAACTTGTACTCTAATGTTTATAATACAAAGTCAAACCTAACACCTATAGGATAGTGTGGTTATAAGGATAAAGTGGGCCCCAATTTAAAGTTATTAACTTTTTTATACCCATTCTATAAGGATATATAGGTCTTATATTATGAAATGGGTATAAAAAAGTTTTTAAGTTAGATGTGGGTAAAATAAATTTTTAGAAGTTCAAAATGGGTATTTTGTGGTATTTTCACTTAAGTAATTCATAATTAGCTGGAAACTAAGCATGCATACATCCTTTTCTGTGATCAATTACTCTTGATTTTGGGAGATCATAAATCTATGACTTTCTTGCTTATTGTTTCGGTTGCTGCAACGCCCGGTTCAGTTGACTTATTTGGGTGCAGGGCTCGTGAACTTTTAAGCGGATCCTCCATTACCTTTTTTTTATTTTAGTATATTTCACACCGTGAAACATTTTACATGAATGTGCATCTTTTTAAAATAGTTGTTAATTAGTTAATTAAGTATGTTTAGTTATTAATGTTAATTAGTTTAGTCGTGTTTATTAATATTATACATATTGATTAGTTAAGTTCAAGTTTAAAATATTTGTTGATTGAATTAACTAATTGGGTGTTTATATGGCTGTATTAACACTGAAATTCCACCAAACAATAATCTTAGTTATGAGTTTTGAGAGAGTTTTTAAGAGAGAGAGAGTAATTGTGGAATTATGAGCTTAGAGAGAGAAAATGAGTACAAGAGACCTATTTATAGGTTTGGATGTTGTGAGGTGGCACTTAATGGTCTCATTTAGCCTAATGTGCTAACAAGTGTCCTTAACACCTGTCTTTACTCACTACTATGCTTTAATTACATTATTTTATCCTACTATATCACTACAGATTCCCTACGTAGCTATTGACTACACTTCAGTCTGGGCGAGCTCCTTGGCGAGCTCCCTTGCCTTGTGCTGCACTGGGATGTGGTGATGGTAGTAGGATCAGGCCTTGTCTCCTGGTGGTGGGCGAGCTCCCTTGCGAGCTCTCTCTCTTCATGTTAGTCATTTGGTCAATTGTTTATGTGTCATCGTCCACCTGGGCGAGCTCCTGGGGAGCTCTTCCTCCATCTATAGCGTTGACCAGTCAAGGTTGATGACGTGGCATTGGCGAGCTACTCAGCATTGGGTTATTTATTTCAATTATCCTTCATTAGTAGTTCGTCCATCAACATTTTCCCCCCAGCTCGCCCACATCATAATGTTTCTAATGAGTGGGCGAGCTGATTTGCCTCTGTGGGTGTGGGCTCGAGTGACAGCGAACAATCTTTCATGTGGTGCCGAGCTCTTTGGTAAACTGTTGGGACAATCTGAGTATTTTGATTAGATCCCAAAACCCCTGATG